>JAKWJD010001293.1:0-34836 GCA_027705065.1 Solanum peruvianum | reverse complement strand
AGAGTTTGAAGATTTATAGTGCATACCTTTTCGTCACCATACACCTCAATTTCAAGAAAATTTCAAGCTTCCTTTGCAGTCTCACAGTATCAATTTTTGCAAAATATGCTCTTGAGACTCCCATTTGTATTTGGCTCAAGGATTTTGCATCTTGACGATACTTAGCCTCAAGATTTTCATTATGCTGGTGTAAGATAACCATCGTTGTCTGGGTCTTCAAAGTCATTTGCAACAATAGTCCACAACCTTCAGCTTTCAAATGTGTTCTCATTCTTATCTTCCAGTATTCAAAATCAGTTCCATTAAAAAATGGAGTAAGAACAACTGAAGAATCAGAACCTTCATTTGTTTTGGATGCCATATTTTTTCCTTCACCTAACCCAGATTAAGAATGAAAACTTGCTCTTGATACCAAGTGAAATTAGGTCTTAGTCCTAACTCACACCCCAAAAGCTAACTTCAAGGGAAGAGGATTGCCCAAACCTTATAAAGAGTCCACCCATCTAATTAACCACCGATATGAGAATTTTTATCATTCTTTAACAATACCACCACCTATAACATTGTCCTTAGAATCCTCTTTACCTAGATCACCAATACAAGATACTCGCTCCTTCAATTTTGGGCGGGAACCAGCAACTAGTGCAAATGATCTAGGTAATTCTAAACTTTCTTCTACTTCTTCACAACCTAATTAGTTGATTCATCAACACGACGTCAACAGTGCTTTCCTGTAGGGACAGTTGACTGAAGAAGTTTTTATGTCTCAGCCTCAAGGATTGTTAATTCACAATTCCCTTTCCATGTTTGTCATTTAAAAAAAGCCATTATAGACTTAAACAGGGACCGCGGGCTTGGTATACTACAATACATGATCATCTAAAGAAAATAAGATTTATTAAGTCTGAATCTAACACCTCTTTGTTCATTTTGAAGAATCTGGTTGCTACTGTCTATGTGCCCATCTATGCTCACGACATTTTAATCAGGGGAAGTCATCCCGGCTTAATTATACATGTTATTGATTCCTTGGGTTCACGTTTTTCTTTGAAGAATCTAGGGTAGTTAAAAATGTCAGGTGGTCTTTCTGTCACTCAATTAAAATACATTCTTGATATTTTGTCTGAGCTATATATGCAAGATTGTGAAGGAGTCCTGACACCAATTTGCTCTAGTAAACTGGCTGAGGCAGCTGATGAATCTCCACCTGCTAATGCTACACTCTACAGGTGCACTCTTGGTAAGTTGCAATATTTATCATACACAGCCTGAATACTACGGTATCTTAGAGCCAAGGAAACTTCAGGTCTTCATATTCTTTATAACTCAGACTACAATCTTTCTGGGTACGCTGATGCTGATTGGGCGGGAGACCCGAATGATAGAATATCCACATAAGGCAATGTTCTTTACATTGGGCGCATTCCTGTGAGTTCATCATTAAAAAAACAACAAGTTGTAGCTCTGTCATCTACTGAAGCAAAATACAAATCAGTTGCAAATGTCTTGCCGAACTCACATGGGTGCGCAACTTTCTCAATGAATTTTCTATCACCGTTCCAAATATTCCCACAGTCTTTTGTGACAATGTGGTGGCACTCATCTCTGTCAGATTCCAGTGTTCCATAGCCGTATGAAACATATTGTTGTGGACTTTGCTATGTTAGAAACAAAGTTCAAGCACATCGAGTTCTTGTCAAACAACTCATGCTTCTGATCAACTTGCTATATACATTTGTCAATCCATTACCATCACCAGCCTTTGAAAGGTGTTATTCCAACTTAGTGTGTTGTTGACCCACACCTAACTTGAGGGGATGTATTAAGAATAATTATTTTATCTTGTAATAAGTTGTTGTTATAGTTATTACCTTTTAGTATCTGTAGAAGACTCCTCCTATTAAAGGAGTTTATTGTTTTTGTATATTTGTAGAAGAGTCCTCCAACGGTTTAGGAGTTTAAGTAGCAATTAGATTCCTTAAGTTTAGCTATAGGTTGTGTTATATAGTTGTATCTAACACTTCGATGCTAAAGGAATTAGGTCATCTTTTGACTACTTCTGTCTATTGATTTATAACCCGTCCATAGTAATTTAGCAAAAAGACTTACACAATGTGGATGAGACTTGTTAGATTTGTGTTCTTGGACCTGAAGATATAGAACACATGTTATTCAAATGTCCTCGGTCTCAACTTTATGGAGGCAATATCCTATAAATTGCCTGATATAGGAAATATTACTGATTTTTCTATGACTTGTTCTTAAATACCAAATCTTTTCCTGAATCTATTGACTTTTTAAACTTGAGAACTAACATTATTCGGCAAATAATGGTTGTTATTAATTAGAAAGGTTAGATCCAAGCGATATTGTTTTCTAGATTTAAGTTTGGGTATATAGAATATAAAGAGTTACTGACAAAAAGTCTTTCTTCTTGTTCCTCAATAAATCATCTTGTGATTAAACTAACAAAATTGCAAGATGGTGTTTTATTGTTTACAGATGCAGGATTACGGCTCTAGATAGCATTGGGAACCCGCTTCATTCCCATGGATCCCCAATCTAATTTTTGGGGGGTTATGACTGCTGAAGCAATTGCTATTGGGAAAGCTCTTCAATATGCTATTAGTAATGGATGAAAGAGAGTGAAGATTTCATCATATTGTTGAGTGAAACCTCCTAAGAGAATTTTTTCCCTAGTTGGATCATCCAGGATGGAAAGATATGTTTAAACTATGTATTACGTTGATGCAACAATAAAATGGGTTTTATTTTGGAGAAAGAAAAAGCACTAACCCTTTTGAAGAGGATTAAAAAAAGACTATTTAGCAAATAATGATATCTCAAAAGTCTAAGTTAAGTAATTTTATTGATACAAAACAAAATCTAATGACTTTACTATATATATTCCTAATGTTCAGTGATCTTTAGAAATATCATTTCTCTGAGAGACAATATCTAAATTTAACTATTTTAAGTATTAAATCTTCATTCGACATATGCTTTGATAATTTGAGGGAAAAATTTACATTTGATTCTATCAAAATGAGTTGGATTGGTTATGAACGCCATGATTTACTATAAGTAGCTACTAGGCCATAAATTTGTTTTGGACATATTTAAATATTTTGGGAATGAATTATTTTATCTAGATTGACTTAAAATAAATTTTGATTGTCATCCTGAAACTACACCTGTCGGTGTATACGTAGACTCTACCTAATAGGGTTGAGGCGATTCATGCAACACTACGCGGAGATGACTTGAACATGAGCAAGTAGGTTTTGTGATTTTTGTCACTAAGTTTATTACCTATTTGGCCTTGGATATTGCGTTGGTATTAGTATATTACTCCCCAATAAAGGTACAAAAATTTGAATACGTTTAGATGATTCTATTGATTCAATTCAATTGAAATTGGATTAAGGATTTTATTTAAATATTTTGTGAATGGAATTGAAAGTATATAAGGTTGAGTTGAAACAAGTTTTCGCTAGATCCTCCATCTCAAATGTAAAATAAATTTATAATGTGACATTTAATGCATTTTGTTCTACGTCAAATAATAATTGCATTAATTTACTAACAATATTGGTTGACACTGTTGTGGTTTCTTTGTGATATTCATCCTCGTAATGCTCTTAAAATCACATCCACCGCTCTCCCTGTGAGTCGAGCCTCCTTTTCAGTCGGTCTTTGTTAGTTCTATATCTTTGTAGGGTAATAACATTGAAAGTCGAGACTTTTAGTAAACGAGAGTCAATATACTTATTTGAGTATTATGATGGTCTACTCGTGGCAATTGATGAGTGGACACAGGCTAAGGTTACTCTTTTCCAGCGATATATGTTGAGGCACCACTTTTATTATGTGTTAGCTAGTATATGTTGTTCTTTTTTCTTTTTGTCAGAAACTGTTCCAAGAGTTTATATTTAAATTCAACAATCATATAGAGGTTTCCTAGACTGATAGTTGTGTTGATGTTAATAATAGAAATGTACATGACATACATGAAAAAAAAACATTTATTTTTCTTATGAAATCATTTTTGTATAGTTCTAAATTTGAGAACACTTGATGATTAATTTGAAAATATATAAAAATTTTGAAATGGTTTTCGCGGTCGATGTATGGATTTGATTCGCTCATGTAGTTGAATGCTAGTCACATGGATTTAGGACTACTCTTTCAACCAATAGGTCACCTACAGTTCTTTTGTCTATAGAGATTCAAAGTCTCAAATAGTTATCTCAAAGGCCATTGCCTCTTTCCCAGTATGTTTCAAATTTATCAAAATCATTTTTCTTTTGATATTATCAAAATCCTTATTTCTCCCTTTTCCACATTTTTCTAGATTGCATCGATTCATTCATAACAGAGGATCCAATCCAATTCAAACTAACAAAAAGAAAAAAAAATTCATATCTGTACAGACTAGAAATTGACATATAATTTTAAAATGAACAAAAATAAACAATTCTGTGTATACCTGACAAAAATCAGGTCCAGTAGCCCATGTAACCTTCTTCAAAGTCATGACCAAAATTCAACTTTTTATCTTCAAATCTGAAACAAAAAAAAAAAAGAAACAGAGATTGGAACCCTAGAAGCCGTGAAGAAATCAAGAATGAAAACGTTGCGCCGTTGCGGCCTGCGGAAGGGAGGGAGGGAGGGAGTGAGTACAATGTAGTTTCTGCTTTTCTTTTCTGTCCGTAGCAGGAAAAATTCATTACATGCCTTTTTACTTTTTCATTGCGTCATGTCTTTTTATTTTTTCATCTAGGATTAATTTAGACCAAAATACCCATATACTACTTCTTAGTTATGGATACATCCCCATTATCAATTATATTGATGTTATTATTATCCTCCGGTTTAACTTTATTTCTCATTTATTCTTAAAATATATTTCATTTTTACTTTATTACTTTTGACATATAAAAAAAGATAATATTTTATTTTCATGTTTGACCATCAACATTAAATAGTTAATAATGAATGGGTTTCTTAAGTCAAATAGTGGCAAAAAGAAGTGAACAGAGAGAAGTAAAAGACAAATTAAAAGTAATTATAAACATTAAGATAGATTTATTTTTATGAAATTTAAAAAAGAACGGTAAATTTTTTCATAATTGATTAAGATATGAGAAGATATTTTTGAAACAGTTATCATTCAAAACTCGTAAATAGAAAATAAAAATAAATATTCAATACGATATAATCAATTATTAGTAGTAACTTGCCTGTATCCTCCAAAACTAATCGAGTTACACACATCTTCCTAATTTGTTCTTATTCCATAAAATAAAGTCCCTCGACTGAATTATTTTCCTAAAACAGAGTCCTACCACTTAATTAGTTCCCTAAAAATAGAGTTTTGCATATATTGTCTCCTTAGTTTATTGTTTTCACTCCAAATGAGCTCAATTCTCTCCTAATTTTTCACATCCCATGTCCCGACTCCAATAGGAGTGTGCAATTGTCTCTTCCAATGTTCGGACTCCAACGTGTAAAATTCGAACTAGAAAAAGGTTATTACATTATTATTGTTGGGTTAACGGGTTAAAGATTTTATAAAAAGAATTATCAGATTATCAGTTCAATTTTGATATTTTATATTAGTTTATTGGGTAATCAAATAACTCATTAAAACTAAGAATTTACTATTTTATATCTACATAAATATAAAATATTAATGTCAATACCTAAATAATATTGTTTTTTTCTCTAACCTACAATTTGCACTTCATAGTAAATTTGAGTTCGCAACTTTGCATTATACAAATGAGAGAAAATACCTAAGTACCCCCTCAACCTATGCCCGAAATCCCAGAGACACACTTATACTATACTAAGGTCCTATTACCCCCCTGAACTTATTTTATATGTAATTTTCTACCCTTTTTAGCCTACGTGGCACTGGTTCGAAAAAAAAAGGCAAACATCGTTGGGCCACAAGATAGTGCCACGTAAGCTAAAAAGGGGTAAAAAATTATTAATAAAATAAGTTCAGGGGTAATAGGACCTTAGTATAGTATAAGTGTGTCTCTGAGATTTCGGGCATAGGTTGAGGGGGTACTTGGGCATTATCCCCTACAAATGAAAAAAGAATAAATATACCCCCGAACTATCGTAAATGGTATGCATATACCCTCCATCATACTTTTGGGACATTGGTGCTCATCCCGTCAAAAAACTAGAGCATATATGTCATTCACTCTAACAGACCAATCTTATTTATCGATATGGTATTTAATAAATATTGGGTCAGTGGATAAGATTATGACACGTATATGTTTGTTAGTATAAAGGTTATATATGCTCTAATTTTGGACGATAGGGGCACCAATGTCACAAAAATATGACAGAGGGTATCTGCATACCATTTACAATGGTTCAGAGGTATATTTATTCTTTTCCCTTGTACAAAAGGTCAAAACCTAAAGTAAGAACCTTATTCCTCTTATTTTTCTTGTGTTATACTTGTATAGTAATATTCATGGTAGTTATTACTATTCTATTTTATGACTGTTTGTAAAGCTATATTATTGTCTTGTCGTGTCAAATTGTTGGAGAAAATATATTTTTCCTATAAATATTTTTTAATTTTTAAAATAAAAAATCAAACAATTAAGAATCAAAAATTAATAAATCGAAAACTGAAAAAAAAAATTTTTATTTTAATTATTAGTTTATGTAAAACGAAACACCAGTTGTATAACTCAAACTCCCAATCAAAAAGTTTCTATCAGATCACTCTGAAATCGTTTGGTGTGAAGGATACTATCATATAGTCCTGAGATTAAACTAAAATGTCATTTTCACATTACTTTTCACATTCGTGTATATTTACATTATTTTCAATATCATGTATATAAAATAACATTCATATTCTTTACCACTTATTTTTATCATAATTCTTGATATCTTTCTAATAATAAATTACACAACATAATATAATTTTCATCTATAAAACCTCTTTTACTTTAACAAAGTTAAGGTGAATTTTTTTTAATGTAGATAAAAAGAAATTTTTGTTTTTAAATACGTAAAGAGGATTTTTAAAATGCCCTTAAACTATGCGGAAAAAAAATATGTCATCCGTTTGTAGTTTGATCCAAAAATGTCCTGCTGTCAATACTTTGATCCACAAATTCTCTTATTTTTATTTAATGGGTCAAAAAAATACACATTTTTAAATAAAATATATTATTAATATTCTTTTTTATTATATTTTTTCATAATAATATCTTTTAAATTAGAAAATATCTATCTTACTTCAGTTCAGATAAATATAAAAAAACGAAAATTTCTTATGATGAATATATATTTCTAATGGACATTTTTGAACCAAAGTAGTGAAGGTAAGGACATGTTTAAGCCAACCAATAAACGAAGAACAATTTTGTTCCTTTCACATCGTTTAAGGAAATTCTTAATCCTTATTCCTTTAAATACATATTGTACTATATATATCATAAAATACAAACACTTAAATATTTAACCTAAATAAAATGAAAAAAAATATTTTAAGAATAAATAACAAAGAGCCTGTTTGGATGGGAGCTCTAAAGCTTGCCAACAAAATTTTTTTATATCAAATTCTATTTGTATTCAAACCAAATGATTCCTTCATTTATTTCATCATCCCAGGCATCAATGATCAAATTCCAGTTGCCTAACATCAATGAAATACATTTTAAACTACATTCTGCTTCACCACCTTATTCGCCCTGTCATTCTCTCTCTCCCAGGGCTAATTGAACCCACATTGCCCGATTCAAGAACATGCCTAGGAGCAGATAAGGAATCGGAATTATCAACCCGATTATTTACCGAATAGTTGTTTAATAACCTCAACGACTTGAGAATTTTCTGTGCTATTATTGTTAAGAGATGGAGGGTGAGGGGTACGGGTACGGGTATGGCTAGAGGAAGAAGCAGGGGGAGCAAAACGGATACGTGAATAAGTTGTTTGCGGGACACAACAAATTCATTGAAAACAGAACCTTCAATTTTAGGGATAATGAAATAGTCATCAAGACAAGGATTGTAATCAATGGTGGAACAGAGGGAGAGGGAGTAAAGTTCATATTAAGAGAAGAGGCGGAGATCCACGGTTATTGATTTCTCTTCAAGTTCTCCATCAGCTACGGTGGGGAAAGAAGCCATGAAAATGATTTGTATAAGTTTTGGAGAGAAGAAGGATTTGATTTGTCTTTTACTGTTGTTTGGTTTTGTAAACTTGTTTATATAATATCACATAACTCTATCTACCAAATCACATTCACATATCTCCTTTGGAATACTATTTATTTCTCTTAATATTCACATTTCTCTCATGGAATATCTTTTATTAAGTTTTGAATCTAAAAACTCAAAATTGTCAATTTACTTGTTGAACATAACGTAAAAATGCAAAAAATTAATTGATAAAATAAAAAATCTTACCAAATTAATCTAGGTGAGATGATGAATATATGAAAATCATTATATTTTACTAAATTATGTATTATATTTAATGAATTCATGAATATACATTAATTATAATGTATGTGCATGATTCATTGTCATATATTTTTTAGTTTAATGATAATTGAAAAATAAATTAAGCAATTCAATGATTCATTGTAAACATAAATTAATTATACATAATATTTACTTTTTCTTAATAACCAAATATTATTCCTTGTTTATTTACTAAAAAATTTCGATGTGTGATGGTAAGAGAATAAATTATATAAGCAACATAAGAAATATCTTGAAACTATATCCAAAAATGCTTCTCATTTCAAATGTGTCACAAAATCAATAATGATTAGTGACAAACTAAATATGTAAAAACATTATGTGTGTACAAAAAAGATCATTCTACATGCATCTAAAAAGATATCTTGTGGTAGCAACACTATAACTTTTGAATGCAATAAGAAAAATTAGAGATGAACTTCAACCATATTTAATTTTACTAATAATAAAAAAACACTATAAAATCACATTTCACTAAATAGACTTAGATACTTTTGTTTTTTATATATTACTAAATTTTGTATCATGTTTATTGAATTCATTATAGATGAAGTACAATATATGTGTATGACTCGTTATAATATATTTTTACTTAAATGATTAATCGTAAAATAAATTAAAAATTCAGATTAATTGTAAACAAAAATTCATTATACATAATATTCATTTTTCTTATAAATATATTCATTGCTTATTTACTAAAAATATTCAATATGTGATGGTAAGAGAATAAACTATATAAACAATATAAGAAATTTCTTGAAATGATATCCAAAAATAACTTCTCATATAAAAGTCTCAAAATACAAAAGAGACCATTCCACATGCACACCAAAATTTTGTTGTAGTCGTGGTAACACTAAAACTTTTGAATGCAATAAGAAAAATTAGAGATGAGTTTAAACTAGATGTAATTTTTTACAAAAAACAAAATATAGTAGAATCATATTTCACTAAATAGTTTTAAATATATTTGTACTTTTGAATATTATTAATTTATAATATTAATGGAATCATATACTGATATATAGTTCTTTTGGAAATATATCATTGAAACAAGTGATTTTTTCAATTGACCTAAGTCGGGACCGGTACCTTAGATAGATTATTAATGAAACGAGTATTAATTTAATGAGATTTAACTTTATATTCATACAACTGAGTATGGGATAAATCAAGATAAATAATTTAGAAGAGCATTTTTTGTCAGTGAAATAAAAAATCAAACTCTTAAGGATAAAAAATTGATAACCGTGATCTATTTTTTTGGTTATCGATTTAGTATATTTATAACATCGACAAATGGAATCGATATTACAGAAATTCAAACTTAACCAACCAATAAGCACCTAGAACCACTAGGTCACCCTAGAATTCAAACTTATTGTAATTGTCATTTTACCCATTTTACGTTTATTAAAAAAGTAATATTCGAAAATAGTATCTTTACTTTCACGGGCTAATAATAAGATTTGTGTACACTCTATACTCCCCAAGATCACCTTGTGAGATTTTAATAGGTGTGTTATTGTTGTATTTATCAGTTTCAAAACTTTAGCTCAGAATTCATAATTACTTGTTTATATGTAAAAAATCAGTTTCGAAATCGAAAGTAATTTTCAACGCATACCAATTATGTTTAAGTACCTAACCTATACGTGCTCTTACACTATTAGCGTGCTTTATTAATTGATTTCTCTCAATGTGTTTGTTATATTAATTGGAATACAATTAAATGTGGATTAACATCAGAAAAACTCAACTCCCACTAACAAATATGATCTCATACCCAGAAGACTCAAATTCAAAATTGTTAGATTAAAAATAAAGGAATACTTACTGCTCCATCATAACTCTTACTAGTACACAATTAACATATCATTTGTAAGATAAGTCAAATTTATTCATAACTCAAGAGAAACATTTTATTTTTGATATGATAACATTTATTCAAAGTTCGCCACATTAATTATTGTGATTTTTTAATTTTCAAGGTCGGAAGTTTAAAATGTAGTCCACGGGACACATTCATTATTTTGTCTGTGTCCCGATAGCGGCGGAAGGCGGAGCGGGGTTTTACGTTGTGTGCATCCTGATAGCAGCTGATGGATAGCCTCGATTTGCAGGCTTAGCCTTGCATGCTTAAATTTTACACAAAAACCATAACCCAAAAGCTATATTAGTCGGATTGGCCATTCATATTTAAATTGTTCCTCAAAGCCCTTACTCAATATCCTAGATCCACCGACTTGGCCGTTCATGCTTAAATTGTTCCTGAAAAGCCTTATCCAATACCCTAGATCCACTGACTTGACCATTCATGATTAAATTGTTCCTCAATTCCCTTACCCGATACCCTATATCCATCGGTTTGGCCGTGCATACTTAAATTGTTCTCGAAACCCTAACCCGATACCCTAGATCCGTCTCTTCCCTCAAGTATGATGGCCAAGCAACTTTGTAGATCTGAATCAACTGTAGTTCTTTCCTATTTTGGTAAGATATTTACTAGCTTCGTAGGTGAAGTTTACTGGTGATCCGACTTCTCTATTTCGCCAAAAAAGGGGCATCAAGTAGCCATGGAAGCATTCAAAATCTGAAGGGATCTCAGCAAACCCAAGTTTCCCCTACATCACATGTTAGTTACAACTTTGTTCCCTAGTATGGGTCGACATCTAAAAATATCGGAATTCTGGCTGAAACTTTTTCCAGACTAACCAACTAATCAAAATTATGGGCCTAAGTATGAAAAATATGTGAAAACCAGCTCTCGTCTTAAGTTTCTGGTTTTCACATGTTGTTTGATACTAGGGCCCATTGTTTTCATGAGCTGGTTGGTCTGGAAAAATCTCAGTTTGAGTGCCGATACTTTTAAATGTAGGCCGATACCGGGGAATAAAGCTGTAACTAACAGGTAGTTAAGTAGAATCTTGGGTTTGCTTTGATCCCTTGAGATTTAGATATCTTATATGATATCATGGAGTAGATTGCACATTATCGAACAATATGTGTGAACCAAAATATTCCCCAGCTCAAGTGTCAAGTTTTTGGAATTCAGAATTTTGTAAGAAATTGTGTCAAGCCATTATTAGTAACATTTCTCACTTGTACAGGTACTAGATGGGCATTGCACGGGTCCAACATTATATATTTATACACAAGCTATTTTAACAGCATAAAAAGGATTTGTCATATAAATACAAATTGAGTATATGACAATTTTGGCTAAAATGACTTCTTTTTTTTTTATAAAATCTTTAATTTGATGAGGTGTCACCTGATTGAAGCAGTCCATAGAATACCATTGTTGGGTCATTCTTGTAGCACTTTGGTCATATTCCAATAGATTCTTAATATCTTCACGGTAAGAACTTCACTAAGCAAATTCATCTTCCAAATCGAAAAAGGGGTCACCTACAATGCAAGGCAAAGTATGTGCTTTTGGACAGATACATATATCAAAAAAGAACTTAAAAGTTACAGTAAACAAATGGCACACATATACCCTTTTCCTCTAACGGAAATGAAAAAAAAAATTATTCTAATCTAAATTTTTGTTATTTTTTTCTAAAAAATATAATCCATATGTGTAAATTTAATCCTCGTCAAACATATTTTTTTTGACTTTTTTTTGTTTCAATTACTACTTTATAATTATTATTTTGATAATCAAATTTATTTTCACTAATATTCTTGTAAAACTTATTGTAGATAACAAATTTTTTCTTCGAATACGAAATTAAATTAAAATATACACAAAAAAATTGTTTTTAATTTTTTTTCTTTAAACTAAGGAATGAAAGAAAAAAACAAAATAAGAATAAGAAACTCAAATAATTATAATAAAGTCAAAAAATAATTTATGTATGAAAAAAATTAAAATATACATTGAACTTTGATAGAATAATCATATATACCCCTAAATAATTTTTAAAAAAAATTAGAAGTAATAAATATAAATTTAAAACTATTTTTTTAACTTCCGTTAAATGAAGGGTATATGTGAGTCATTTTGTAAAGGCAGGGTATATGTGTGCCGTTTGTGTAACGTAAGGGTATATATGAGTCACTTTTATAACAAGGGGTATATCAGCTCCAAATGACAAAGTTGAAGGGTATATCAGACCCTTTTCCCTTAAGAATATATAAACTCTCTATTTCAAATGAGGACATATTAAATACACAAGAGTAGAAAAAACTATTGTTTACAATCAACATGTGTTCTACATAATCTTAAATGATAAGCAAATTATATACCTTAAACATATAATATGACATAATGCAAACAATAAATGTAAGATTACGTATTTTATACCTCTCACTAATGAATATTTCCTTCACTTTTCCTTTACCGCATCTGAAACTCCAGTCATAGTCCCTTAAGGTTTCCCTACATTGTAATCCAAATTCATGGATGAGCATTTCACATTATTAGGGACTTTGAATGTCAATTACCCGAGCCTATATCATTACGGGCAGAATTAAGCATACTAAGTGAAACAAAAATTCTAAAGTTTTATATATATTTCAAAAGTCAATAAATTAAGTTGTAAGCAAATATAGATATCTAGTAATCTTAAATCAACAACCAAAGTGAAACCATGCACTCACAAAGAAGATTAGTTTTTTTTTATCAAACTTGAAATGTAAAGGACTATTCAACTATTCAACTATTCAAGAACATTCACCAAAGGAGATATTATATCACAATTTAAAAGGAGAGCAAGTATGAAAATGGAAAAATTGGATTTTGGACTTGCCCTCGCTACGTGTCCTTTGGACCCTTCGTCTGCCCACCACCCGTGGAAGCAAGCTCCCTATGTTGAAAAGTTTTTCGAAGAATGCACATAGGAATTTACCATGAAAAATAAGTGGTCTAAGAAGACACCCATCATAACTCCAAACAAATATAAACGGTTCACAAAAAAAAAAATCATAGTTAAAACCTTTAATATAAATAGTTAAAAATGCCCAAGTACCCCCTCAACCTATGCCCAAAATCCCAGAGACACACTTATACTATACTAAGGTCCTATTACCCCCCTGAACTTATTTTATTAATAATTTTTTACCCCTTTTCGGCCTACGTGGCACTATCTTCTGGGCCCAACGATGGTTGACTTTTTTTTTCAAACCAGTGCCACGTAGGCTAAAAAGGGGTAGAAAATTACTTATAAAATAAGTTCAGGGGGGTAATAGGACCTTAGTATAGTATAAGTGTGTCTCTGGGATTTCGGGCATAGGTTGAGGGGGTACTTGTGCATTATCCCAAACCTTTAATATAAGATTACCTTGGACATTGTTTGTTATCTCAAATGACCGACTGTGATAACTTATTCATCATTCTACTAATGTCACAATGATTAAAATCAATTCATAAATAAGTAAATATAGTGCTAAAACTTTGGAATGTAAAGAAAGATTAAACAAAATTGTAGGCTGATCATTCTACAATATGGCTAATTAGCAATAGAATATATAATAGAAAACTTGTTTGACAGAAATGTTCAACTATATTGTCCACATCTAATTAAAAATAAAATAAACAACATAGAATTCTAGAAAATTTTGAGATTTGTATTCAAGAATTTCCATTTAAGAAGAAGAGAGAGACATCCAGTTAAAAAGTTTCATGTAACAAATAGCTATAAAACAACTTTCATTATGTGTTATAGCATGAACTTTGAAGAAAGGGGAGAATTGTGCAAGTCTTATGTACACCACCAGCGTAGCTAAGGAAACTTCATTAATATGTACACCACCAGCGTAGATAAGGCAACTTCATTAATATGCCTAATGCAATACTCCTTCAATAAGAACAGAGTTTGTAATATTAGTTCATAAATTTTCATAAAATAAAACCATGAAAGAGATTTCGAAATGAATAGAAAATGTAGTACCTGGTGCACTACTGGTCCTTCAGCATCAACATTGCCATGGAAAACCACATATGCAATATCGGCAATGTAAAAATTGTATCAAAGAGAAGCTTTGGTTTGTCCTTTCACCGGATTGTCACAATAGAGTAGTTTTATCTTACCAATTAAGGACAATCACATCAGACCTCTCTTTTTAATTCAATCCTTCACCAGCAGCACGTTCATAATCTTGGTATGCAAACATTGGTTGGTGATTGTTTTCTCTTAATATATGAGATACCCTTGGAATTTCTTAATTTATCCTACCTCTAAGCAAATTTCACAATAGTTGCTTCATCATAGACAATTTTTTTCGGATCGTTAACTGTACCTCCCGTTTCCTCACCTAGCTGTTGTTGGGCGTTATGAGCGCACACATTAGCATTAACCACATTTCATTTGAGATTTGTGAGGACACTGCTCACCTGAGACAATAGCCCCAGTCTCTCACTCGAGCTATTGACTCAGGCAAGATCATTAGTGTTTTAGAGATTTTCTTGGTATGCTATAAAAAGGAGTAAAACTATTCCAAATATGATAACTTGGACACATCGTCAAACACCTTGAATGTATACTCAGACAACATTAATTTCGTACATCATCCAGCTGATGCAGACAAAAGGTTTCTAGTGACCCCGAGAACATGTTGAGTTTTACCTTCAGCTTGTCCACTCTTGTGCTTTCTTTAAGTTGACATAATACAACCCTAATTTACGTCCAAATATTACAACTTCTTAATGTCGCTATTATAGTATAATAGGAATAGCCACAATACATTATATCGTATTTTTAAACATTTCTAAATATGAAAAACGTAGTTCCAGGAAATTGAAGCTCATGATAAGTGTGCTTTTTTCCATATGCTTTTTTGTTTATTTATTTGCAACTTTCAATCTCATGCTTTACTCTATTTTTTTTCCACATAAAATGAAACTTTAGAAACTTTGTATCAAAGAAACTAACAACTGTTAGTTTTAGCAGGACTGAATAACATGTGTTTTGTAGTAACAATAAATATATTATATATATGCTCACATGTATTAGTTCTCATATGCAAATGAATTTGGTTAAGAGCATAGAATCATTAATCAGAGTGAATCATTAATCAGAGTGGCACATGAATTTTCTCAAGATCTCATCACAAAATTCTACAAAAAACTTCTCAAAAAGCGGAGAATGCACAATAAAAGAGGCAGAAACAGAATAGCCAACAGATTGTGACTATCAAAAACGTAAACTTTCCAAAGAAAAAAAAGGATAGAAGTGAGAAGAATAAGAAGGGGAACGAACAGAAATTATCAAGCATCTATGAGTATGAATCAAACCAAATTAGGAACATGCAAGAACAAAATCCTACCAAAATAAAAAAAAAAAACTAATAAATAACACTGAAGAACTGAATTTGAGATTGAATGATAAACATTGAAGAGAAAAAACAGTTGAAAAAAAAACGTTAAAAAGGCTTACCAATTCTAGGACTCAGAAGAGAAAGTAATATAAAATCAAACTATCAAAGAGAAGAGATGATTTCAGTTTCTTAAACATGTATATAAAAGGACTATGGCTAGTAAAATTGGGCCAGACAGAGCAAAACATTAAAGCATTCCTGGTACACTTTAGAATGCTTTTTGTACTACTATAGGATGCCATGTTCGTCCCTCTCTTACCCGCTTATATTTAAGGGTAATGTATTCATCTCATTATTGTTATTATTCGTTAGTACAATTTTCACTGGCTTGAAAGAATTTAATACACTTGTTCAATCAAATGCTTCCATACCTTATTGATTCCCGTTGAATCAGATTAAAATTCAAATTAACATCTTGAATTCATTATTGAATATCAACAGTACATAACTTGGACGTTTTAGTTTTTATAGTGGGGGACGACTATAGCCGTTGCCATACAGCGATTGCATTTAAGAGAGAAAATAATGATTTATCGGAATAGAAATATTGTCAAGGCAAAACAATGCTTCATCAAAATTTAAAGAAAAACTTCCTTTCAAGCCAAAATATGATTCTAATGTTTTAAAAGTCTGCATCTCAAGAGTGAGTGCTTTTTTTAAACAGTTGCGCAACTGCCTTTGTCACTTGTTCCCTGTATTTTAAAAAAAAATCTTTGAGTCATGCCATATTAATGTTCCCCACTTTGCTTCAGTCTCTTTGAATCCCGACCTTCTGATGTCCTCCCAGACCTCTTTTTACCAGATATATCATGCAGGAAGTGACAAGAGAATCCTTTACGGCATCCCTTAGGTTTATTAAAGAAAATACAAGGTGTCAAGCTGCACGGAATTGGTTTTTGTAAGATATCATCAACCATCGACTCAGTTTTTTCTCCACGTTGCTTGATAAGGGAATTGCAGGAATTGTTGATAAGGGAATTGCAGTAATTGCAGTATAATTGTTGATTCAACCTATACTCCTGCTTACTGGATTCTTAACTCTCTTCACCAGCAACCACTAGCCATTTCTCATTCAAATGGAACTACAAATAACAACAATGAATGGGGTTATCAAAATAATGCGTATAGAAACTATTAAAATAAAGGCAATTTCTATCATCTCCACTTAAGATTACCTTGGGAGGGCATTTCCATATAGCCAAAGATTTGGAAGAAAGTCTATCTTCTGACTTCTTCAAGCAATCTCCTCTTACAAATGATGATTTGTTTTTGCTTTGATGTGTCTGCTGTTGAGATATGCTCCCAACTTCTGACGGTAAATCCTGTTTCCGATAATGTTTTACCTGTTGAGTGGTAAATTACGCAAACTCGTTAAGGAGAAATTTGGAAAAAAAAATAAAGCATATAATTTTTTATGTTCTTGATAAGTAAAACTGAAAGCATGTCAATTTGACATGTCCTTGATACTACACACATAGAATATCTCCTTGGGAAATGAAATGTAACTCAAGCTTTTAGGTGCCTCGATAGCTCAGCAAATCAGATTTTATCAGATAAAAAGGTTAACTATCAAGGAATCAAGAACACTATACATTAGTTAGGGAAAACCCAGTAGGATTGAAAATAAAGGAAATAGGATATATCATTTTTTCAATTAGTTTTAAGGATAAGGAAAGTATGGGCAACATAAGATTGGGTACGCTACATTAAACAAATTAACAGGGGACACTGCATAGGTTGAACTACCATATGAGAATCTTTCTTATGTTTGTTTCTATTGCTATATACTGGGAATCAATGAGAAAATTTGTGTCCACAGAGATAAAGATATATGATCAGACACACTAAAAAAGGATCAGTTTGGGGCATGGCTAAAGCAGAGAATGGTGTCGCTTCCGCAGATTATCAGAGACATTGTGGATAATATTCTTTTTCTTTTAATGCAAAGGATAAGTTACATCTTTTAACTCTCCGTTATTAATCTATGTGAACATCACTAAGTCGTTAGTACATGTGAAATAGGAAAGTTACTCCATCATTAATGGTTCACATTTATCTCAAGTGTCAGTTTCTTAACTTCGTAAGAAAATATTCAGAAGACTTGAAGTTACTTTTGTATTATGACAAATTTGTCATTAAAGTGAGAGTTATGTTTCATTACATTAATTATACGGTAGTTTGTTACATTCTTTTGATGGATGAAACGTAAATGATTTTCCCATTTAAAAAGTATCATTTGGGAGCTAAACATAGAGAAGAAAAATACAAGTCATATCTTTCATTTATTCTCCCTCGACAATTTCCTTTTATTGGCTTGAATAATCCTTCATCACATTGTGGATTTCTGGGCAATTATTTTTGTGCAACTCCAAACTTTCAGCCACGAGTGCACATGTTTGAGAGTGACTGTAGAACCTTGGGGAGCAACCGGCTACAACGATTTGCACCAGAGTTGAGCCGAAAATGCTTTCAAGGCAGTGCTTTCCATGATACAGTGTTTGTGATAAGCTATCAATAGTGTAGTATTTTTCCCAACAGACATAAAGGAGTAAATAGTTAGTATGAGGGGCATAATCTAATGAATAATATAAAATGCAAATTGATTGAGAGGAAAAGAGATGTAGGAACCGTAAAAAGTTTGATACACATACAAGAAGGAGTTTACTCGTGTAATACACAGATGGGTATAAAGAAAGATAATGCCCATAAATTATGTCAAAATGAATGCAAAGAAACTGCAGGTCTTAAGGGAAGTGATGAGAATTCCTTGCACAGAAAAAAATCAAATCGAAGGCCACAAAGGAGTCAATACCATACAAGTTGGAACAAAAGATAAGGTATGTACTTTGCTCTTGAGGATTATTCTGAGTGCTTATCTCAGTCGTTAGCATTTGAACGTTGTAATAAAAAATAAGTTAAGCAACTAAGGAATGACAATCACAGAATGAACGGAAAAAATGGATAAATTGGAAACAGAGGACTAGATTAGTTGGTGTTTCTAATAGTTTAAAGAAGGACAAAATTAAAGATAACGGAAATTGTGGTTAGCTTGTTATCATAGAGAAAGGAGTACAAGCTACAGGGGATAAACGACAGAATGGCAATGCTTTCAGTATTGATATAGAAAAAAAAAACAATAAAATCATGGCAGAGAGAGAGGCCAGCCCTAAATTGCTTCCCTTTTGCGTAGGCAGAGAGGAGGGTAGGGTATGTAAACGAGACAGATTCAAGAGTCTTTAACAAAAGGGAGGGGACAGAGACGGATCTTCATTCTTGTCTTTAACATTTCAGGAAAGCTTATCTGAGAAGAGAATTATGGCTTCCCTCTTCACAAATGAGGTCTATGGTGTGGAATTGTCGAGGCCTGGCAGGATCCTTGACATTTTCTTTTTGAACGAGACAATGCGTCTTCACTCTCCAAGTATGATTTCCTTAAGTGAAACAAAAAAAAGAGAGAGAAAGCTCAGTTAAGAGGTTACAAAGACAAGTAAATATGGTGCACGCTGTAACTGTGGAGCCCATGGGTTATCAGGAGGTCTAGCTTATTTTGGAATGACACTATCCAGTTATGTGAATCACATTCTTCTCCTTTTACATCGCAACTTTTATACAAGATGGCTCAGCTGATTGCAAATATTGGTGTTTATTTGTGTATGTAAGTACAGATAGAGTCACTTGTAGATATCATATGCAAGAATTAGTTTAAAATGGATAGAGACTTTAATGATATTATTGATGGATCGGAAAAACAAGGAGGAAGAAGTAGAGACACTTGGACCTTTAGAGACTTAAGAAGTTTATATAGAACTTATGTGCAATTGACTTAGGTTATAAAGGAAAACCTTGGACATGCTGGTGTTGGGCTTTGTGGAGGCTTGTGAGCCGGCCCGACCCATTACTGAAAACCCTAGGTTAACCATTTGGTTTTCCTATAAATATGATCCTTGTATTTGTAATTCTGGAGTAGCACAAGTGAAATAAAATCCTCCTGTTACAGTCGTGGAGTAGGGAAACCGAACCACGTTAAATTCTTGTGTGTCCCGTTTGTGTTCCGTTTCTCTTTCTCTAGATTATTTGTGTGTGTTGTGTGTTTAATTACCAACAATTGGTATCAGAGCGAGGTTCCAACAACATTGTAACACAAACTGAGAAATTGTCACCTAGGGTTCTTGTGTGAAGAACTGTGTGCAGGAAGGAGTGTGCCGCCGCCATTCGCAAGCTACAGCCGTGCAAGACGCTGAGGATCTGGAACCGCCATTCGCGAGCAGCAGCCGCCACGAACCAGGCAACCCAGATCGAAGGAGATCTGCCGCAGATCGTAGCCCAGCGAGGGAGAAAGCCGCGCAGCAGTAGCGAGGTAGAGAACACCGCTGCCGTCCAGTGGCCGCCGCGTCGAGGAGCCTCAGATCCAGCCGCGAGCGTCCAGATCGTGAGCATCGTCCAAATCGCCGCCCGCTGTCTGAAAACGCCGTTAAGGGAATTGCCGAAGGTGCGGTTTTTTTTTGGTGCAATATTTCTGACGAAATTACCAAGATCTGAAATTAGTTGTACCGAGTATCTCATTCAGTCCTTTGAGATGGCAGAAGATGGGAAGTTCCGAATTGAGAAGTTCGATGGTACAGATTTCAGTTGGTGGAAGATGCAGATTGAAGATTTGCTGGTTCAGAAAGAGTTGGACGTAGTGTTGGGTGACAAGCAAGGAAAATTGTCTGATGCAGAGTGGGCAGTTTTGGATCGGAAAGCTATGTCAGTCATCCGACTCTCGTTGACCAAGAATGTTGCGTTCAACATTCTTAAGGAGAAGACAGCGAAAGGCATCTTGGAAGCCTTGTCTAACATGTACGAGAAGCCATCTGCAGCAAACAAAATTTTTCTGATTAGAGAGTTGCTGAACACAAAGATGAAGGAAGGCAGTTCAGTTACCGAGCACATCAACTCATTGAATTCGATCTTAGCCAGACTTTTGTCAGTTGGCATTAAGTTCGATGATGAAGTTCAAGCTTTACTACTGTTATCATCATTGCCTGACAGTTGGTCCGGAACGGTTACAGCAGTTGCCAGTTCAGTGGGACCTAATGGATTCACCTTTGAGAAGATTCGTGATCTCGTTCTTGGCGAGGATGTCAGAAGAAGGAGTTCTGGAGAATCATCAGGTGTGATATGCTAAACGTCGTCAGAGGCAGAGGAAATAACAGAGGTAGTGGGAGCAGGAAGAAGAAGGAAGAAGGAGTCAGTCGAAGGCTCGGGATGGCTCAGTGTAACATGTTGGAACTGAAAGAGGTGGGGCATTTCAGGAATCAATGCCAGAAAGACAAACAAGTCAACATTGCAGAAGACAGCGCCAACGAGGATTTGTTTATCTGTTGCGCGGAGAGCAATGTGGATTCCTGGGTCATGGATTCTGGTGCTTCTTTTCACGCTACCCACAGCAGTGAAGCATTGCAGAATCTGGTTATTGGAGACTTGGAAAGGTAAGGCTTGCAGACGATAGAGCTCTTGATGTTACGGGCATGGTGACATGGTGCTGAAGACGCCAGTCGGTTTCTGGACCTTGAAGGATGTCAGAGTTGTTCCAAGCTTGACGAAAAGTTTGATTTCTGTTAGGCAGTTGGATGAACAGGGACATCATGTGAAGTTCGGAAATGGGCAGTGGAAGGTCGTGAGGGGCAATCTTGTCATGGCTCGTGGAACAAAAAGAGGATCGTTGTATATTGTCGGATTACCGTCTGAGGGAGTGACCGTCCAGTTCAGAAGAAAAACAAAGTCCGGTTCACAGAATCTCGTGGGCAGAAGAAGGTTGTCTTTGCAAGAAAGAAACCCAGAGCCACAGGTCAGATTCAGGATGAACGAGCAAGGAAAGGTTCAGAAGACCAGTCAGAGGCGTTTGTGGCAGTGGGAGCACCGGCCGTGCTTCAGCCAAGGCTCCTAGAAGATAGGGTCAAGAGAACCAGTATTTCAGCTGTTGATACGTCTCCAGAAAATATCTTGCTGAGTATGGAGAGTGTTTGTTCTCAGGGAGTTCTAGGATCAGATCCGGCAGTTGTGTCTCAAGTGGGAGCCGTAGAGACCGAGGACGAGTCAAGGGCAGTTTCAGCCGTGACTGATGTGTTGAAGCTTCGGGGAGCTTCAACGGGCCTTTCAGTTGACTGATGAGAAGGCCGCTGTAGCAGGAGAGAGTTGAAAAAGATTACTAGACATACAAGTGTTCTAAGTGGATGACTGTTGAAATTCTTCAAGCCTCCAAGTGGGAGATTGTTGGGCTTTGTGGAGGCTTGTGAGCCGGCCCGACCCATTACTGAAACCCTAGGTTAACCATTTGGTTTTCCTATAAATATGATCCTTGTATTTGTAATTCTGGAGTAGCACAAGTGAAATAAAATCCTCCTGTTACAGTCGTGGAGTAGGGAAACCGAACCACGTTAAATTCTTGTGTGTCCCGTTTGTGTTCCGTTCTCTTTTCTCTAGATTATTTGTGTGTGTTGTGTGTTTAATTCCCAACAGCTGTGTGCTACAGGGAAAATAAGGGTATAATCCAGGAAAAGCTAGATTGTGTCTTAGTCTCTCCTAATTGGAAAATTAAATTCGAGAATGAGAATGTGCAACATATTGAAACTGAGTCATCGGATCATTCTTCCTTGATGTTGTCTTCTGATGCGGAACCAATCAGGAGAGAGAAAACGATTTTACTTTGATAGAAGGTGGATTGAGCGTGAAGGAGTTCTGAATATTATTTCAAAAGCTTGGTCGTATGATTGTAATGGCTTTGAGCAATTTCAAGTTAGTCTTAAAATCATACATAGTCGTGACCTTTGGAGAGAATTATTGACATTGAGGGGAATATTACAGTCCTTAGGAACATCCCCTCCTGTTGTTATTACCGCTGGTGATGCTACTGCCACCAACAGCAGTGCTTCGGCTACTTCACCTATAATTCACGTGGTATAATTCAATCCCGCGTCTCAGTTAACTATCAAACTACAAGGTAACGTCAACTTCTCAACTTGGAAAGCACAACTTGTGATGCTACTCAATGGCCATCAACTCATGCGACATCTTGACGAATCAAACCCGGTACCACCAATGCCTCTTGCACGAGATAACCTTACGAATCTAGAACCCATATACCAAATCTAGTTCTCTCATGACCAACTGATCCAACAAGCAATGATGGCATCTGTCGATCATACCATTACGCAGATTGTTTGCCACAGCTCCAACTTCTCAGACAGTGTGGGAACTTCTTCACATGGCTAACGCAAATAAGAGCCACAATCGTTTTTTTAGCTTGTACGACCAACTGCAAAATATTAAGGAAGCCTCAAATCGGGTACAGAATACTTACAAGAGGTTCGATCTGTTTCTGATGCTCTCAAAGTTGTTGGTCACCAGTACACGATGACGAAGTTATTGTAAAGAATTCTAAGCGGCTTGGGCCCGAGTGCCGGGAGATTTCTGCTTCCATAAGAGCACATGACTCTTCCTTGTGTTTTGAAGAATTGTTTCACAAGCTCACAGATCATGAGCTCTTCCTCAAGCACCAAGACCTTGAGAACTCATCTTCCAATATCACAGCTGCAGTAGCACAGAGGACCATGACATCCCGGTCTAACAGGAACAATCGTCGCTTTAACAATAAAAAATGGAACCAATCTCTCGACAGTCAAACTTCAACAATCAACAACGGAACCAATCTGCTTTTCGATTTTCCAACTCCAAGAATCAGCAAAATATGAGATCAAATTTGAGACAATTCGTTCGATTCCAATTGTGCTAAAAATTTTGAAGCTAAGGCCAACTTTTCCTCTAATTTGCAGTCAACGGACAACTCTTGGGTTCTCGATTCCGGTGCGACTCATCATGTCACGGCTGAACCTCATAATCTTGAAGAGTATACATGCAATAAGGGAATATCTATGGGTGACGGTAAAACCATTCCTATTACTCATACTAGTTTAACTCAAATACAGTACCGAATTAAGTTTGCTTTCAGGCTTTCTAACACTCTATGTTCTCCATCAATTAAAGAAACCTTATTTGTGTAGCCAAGCTTTGTCAAGACAATCTCACATCTGTTGAATTTTTTCCTTTTACTTTTCTTGTGAAGGACTTGCATACTCAGAAGTCGCTGGTACAAGACCGGAATAAGAATGGTCTCTATAAATGGACCGCATCCATCAATTCTCGCCTCCACAAAGGTTCCTTTTAAGCTATGGCATAGTCGCTTGGGTCATCCCCATTCAACGATTTTAAACTTTGTTTTGAAAAGATTTGCTTTACCTGTTGCTACTACAAAAAAATTTGAATTTCAACGACTCACTTTATCCAGTAATGTACCTCTTCAGGTCATTTTTAGCGATTTAGGGAGCATCCCCCATTTTATCACTAGACAAAAGTTATATTACTGTATCTTTGTTGATCAATACACCAAGTATACTTGGTTGTATACACTTACAAATAAAAGTGAAGTCGCCTCTTTGTTCCAAACCTTTCGTCCTTTAGTAGATAATTTTTTCAAAACAAAATTTAATCTCTTTATACTGATCGAGGAGGTGAATACAAAAGTGTTCAGTCCTATCTGCAACAAAAGGACATTGAAGATTTAGTTTCACCTCCATAAATGCCACAATGTGTTGCCATAGCTGAATGACATCATCGTCATATTGTTGAGACAGCCAAGACCACTTCTCCATGAGGCATCCCTACCACCAGACCTATGGTCTTTTTCATGCCATCATGGTTGTTTATCTCATTAAATAGGCTACCCACTCCCATCTTACATAACGCGTCACCCTTCCAACAATTATTTGGTAAACCACCAATTTAAAATTTTTGGTTGTCTCTTTTATCCATGGCTTAAACCCAATACAAAAATAAATTGGAGGCTCAGTCCACCCCTTGTGTGTATTTAGGTGTTTCACCAAGCCATCATGCATACCTTTGCTTTGACCCAATGCAGTAAAAAATATTTATAAGTCGTGATGTTTTCTTTTATGAAATTTTTTCCTTTTAAAACGATTGTTCTACAGATAAGGAAAAACTTTTCTCAATTGACCTGGGAAGACGTTAACTCCAAGGATGAAACTCTGAAGTCGGTTCCCATTAAACTCCCTCTCACGATATACTATCACCTATACCATTGTCCTTGGAATCCAGGTCATTCTAAACTTTCTTCTACTTCTTCACAGCACAATGCTTTCCTGCAGGGCCAGTTGACTGAAGAGGTTATTATGTCTCAGACTCAAGGATTCGTTAACTCACAATTCCCTTTCCATGTTTGCAGATTAAAAAAAAAGCCATTTATGGACTTAAACAGGCACCACCGGGCTTGGTATACTGCACTACATGATCATCTACAAAAAATGGGATTTATTATGTCAATCTGACACCTCTTTGTTTATTTTGAAGAATCTGGTTGCTACTGTCTATGTGCTCGTCTATGTTGACGACATTTTGATCAGGGGAAGTCATCCTGGCTTAATTAGACATATTATTGATTCCTTGGGTTCACGTTTTTCTTTGAAGGATCTAGGGTAGTTAAAAAACTGTCACGTGCTCTTCGTCTCACTCAATCAAATACATTCTTGATATTTATTCTGAACTAGATATGAAAGATTGTAAAGGAGTCCTGACACCAATGTGCTCTGGTAAACTGCCTCAGGCAGCTGATAATTGTAAAGGCTCTGGTAAATACATTCACACGGCCTGCCATTTCTTATGCTGTCAAAAACTTTCACAATTTATGCATGATCCTACTGATGAACACAGGAAGGTGGTTAAAAGGATACTACGGAATCTCAAAGCCACGGCAACATCAGGTCTTCATATTCTTCACAACTCAGACTACAATTTTCCATTTACGCTGATTTTGATTGGGCGGGAGACCCGAATGATAGAATATCCACATCAGGCTACGTTCTTTTAATTGGGCGCAATCCTGTGAGTTGGACTTCTAAAAAACAACAAGTGTTGCTCGATCATCTACTAAAGCAAAATACAAATAAGTTGCAAATACTCTTGCTGAACTCACATGGGTGCGCAACTTGCTCAATTAATTGGTATTACCATTCAAAATATCCCCACAATCCTTTGTGACAATGTTGGTGTCACTTATCTCTGTTAGGATCCAGTGTTTCATAGCCGTATGAAACATATTACTGTGGACTATTGCTATTTTAGGAACCAACTACAAGCAAATCGAGTTATTGTCAAACACACTCATGCTTGTGATCAACTTGCTAATACATTTACCAATCCATTACCAGTACCAGCCTTTGCAACATGTTGTTCCAACTTACGTGTTGTTGACCCACACTTAACTTGAGGGGCTGTATTTAGCATAATTATTTTATCTTATACTCCCTCCGTCCGGAATATTTGTCATGTTGAGCTTATCGAAAATCAATTTGACTAATTTTCAAAGGTAAATTAAACAACATTAATTTGATATTTAAAAAAAATTGATATTCTAAAACTATATAAAAAGTACTATGTATTACAATTTTTTGCATATTAATATGTTGAAAAAATTCATCTTAAAATGTTAGTCAAAGTTTTTATAGTTTACCTCTAAAAATAGAAACCATGACAAACAATACCAGACGAAGAGAGTAATAAGTTACTGATATAGTTACTGCCTTTTAGTTTCTATAGAAGATTCCTCTTATTTTAGGAGTTTATTGTTGTTGTATATTTGTAGAAGAGTCCTCCAACGGCTTAGGAGTTTATGTACCTATTAGCTTCCTTAAGTTTAGCTATAGGTTGTTATTATTGTTGTATTTAACGCTTCGATGCTGAAGGAATAAAATCATCTTTCGACTACTTCTGTCAATCTGATTTATAACCCGTCCACAGTAATTTAGGAAAAAGACTTACACAATGTCAATGAGACTTGTTAGATTTGTGTTCTTGACCTGAAGATATAGAAATGTCCTTGGTCTCAACTTGTGTAGAGGCAATGTCCTATAAATTTGCCTGATATAGGAAATATTACTGATTTTTCTATGACTTGTTATTAAATACCAAATCTTTTCCTGAATCTAATGACTTGTTAAACTTGAGCGCTAACATTATTTGGCAAATAATTGGTTGTTATTGATTAGGAAAGGTTTAGAACCAAGAGATTTTGTTTCTGAAACTTATGCAATAATAAAAGGAGTTTTGTTTCGGAGAAAATAAAAGCACTAACCCTTTTGAAGGCGGATTAGATAGGGATTAAAAAAAGACTTTTAACAAATAATGATATCTCAAAAGTCTAAATTGAGTAATTTTATTGATACAAAATAAAATCCAATGACTTTACTATATATATTCTAAAGTTGAGTGGTCTTTCAAAAAATATTATTTCTTTGAGAGACAAACATTTGAAAGTTAACTATTTAAGTATAAAATCTTCATTCCACATATGATTTGATAACTTGAGGAGAAAATTTACATTTGATTCTATCAAAATGAGCTGGATTGGTTATGAACGCCATGATTTACTATAAGTAGCTACTAGGGCATAAATTTGTTTTTGACATATTTAAATATTTTGGGTTATGTTTATATAGATTGACTTCAGATAAATTTTGATGTCATCTTGAAACTACACATGTCGGTGTATACGTCGACTCTACCTAATAAGGTTGAGTCGATTCGTGCAACACTACGCGGAGATGACTTGAACATGAGCAAGTAGGTTCTATGATATTTGTCACAAAGTTGATCACCTATTTGGCCTTGGATATTGTGTTGGAAATAGTATATTACTCCCCAATAAAGGTACAAAAGATTTTAAAATGTTTAGATGATTCTTATAATTCAATTCAATTTAAATGGGATTTAATGATTTTCGTTAAATTATCTTGTGAATGGAATTGAAAGTATATAAGGTTGAGTTGAATAAAATTTACACTAGATCCTCCGCGACTCAAATGTAAAATAATTATTATGTGGCATTTAATGCATTTTGTTACGTCAAATAGTACTTCTATTGACTTACTAACAAAGTCGGTTGACACTTTGTTGTGTTTCTTTGTGGTGTTCATCCTCGTAAGGCTCTTAGAATCACATCCACCGCTCTCCCTGTGAGTCGATCCTCCTTTTCAGTCGGTCATAGTTAGTTCCATCTCTTTGTAAGGTACAACATTAAAAGTCGAGACTTTTAATACACCAGAGTCAATAATACTTATTTGAGTATTGTGATGGTCTACTCGTGGCAATTGATGAGTGGACAAGGCTAAGGTTACTCTTTTCCTGAGATATATGTCGAGGCACCACTTTATTATGTTTTAGCTAGTATATGTTGTTCTTTTTTCTTTTTGTCAGAAATTGTTCCAAGAGTTTATATTTAAATTCAATTATTATATAGACGTTGCCTAGACCGATAGTTGTGTTGAGTTGTAATAATAGAAGTGTACATGACATACATTAAAAAACACAATTTTTCTTATGAAATTATTTTTGTATAATTCTAAATTTGAGTACGCTGATGATTAATTTGAAACAGTATAAAATTTTGAAATAGTTTTCGCGGTGGTTGAAATGCGCGGTCTATGTGTGGATTTGATTCGCTCATGTAGTTGAATGCTAGTCACTTGGATTTAGGACTACTCTTTCAACCAATAGAGAATAAAAGCTCAAATAGTTCTTTCAAAGGCCATTGCCTCTTTCCACTTATGTTTCAAATTATATCAAAATCCTTTTGTTTTTTGATAGTATTGAAATCCTTATTTTCCCTTTTCCATATTTTTCTAGATTCCATCAGTTCATTCATAACAGAGGATCCAATGCAACTAAAACTAACAAAAAAAAAAAGATAATTCATGTGTATGCAGACTAGAAACTGATATATATAA
The DNA here is from genome assembly GCA_027705065.1 of Solanum peruvianum. NCBI lineage: Eukaryota > Viridiplantae > Streptophyta > Magnoliopsida > Solanales > Solanaceae > Solanum > Solanum peruvianum. The sequence goes on along the minus strand of JAKWJD010001293.1, from coordinate 6,145 downwards.
CTTAAAATGAATAAAAATAAACAATTTTGTGTATACTTGACAAAAATCCGGTCCAGTAGCCCATGTAACCTTTTCAAAGTCATTATAAAAAATTCAACTTTTTCATCAGTTAAAGCAAATCTGAAACAGAAACAGAAACAGAAATAGAGATCGGAACCCTAGAAGCCGTGAAGAAATCAAGAATGAAACGCTGTGCCGTAGCAGCCTGCGGGAGGGAGGGAGTGAGTAAGTAAAATGTAGTTTTTGTTTTTGTATACTGTCCGTAGCAGGAAAAATCCCTACATGCCTTTTTACTTTTTCATTACGTCATGTCTTTTTATTTTTTCATTTAGGGTTAATTAGACCAAAATACCCCTATATTACTACTTAGTTACGGATACATCCATTAATCAATTATATTGATGTTATTATTATCCTCCTGTTTAATTTTATTTCTCATTTATTCTTAAAATAGATTTTTACTTTTACTTTATTACTTTTGACATATAAAAAAAGATAATATTTATTTTCATGTTTGACAATCAACATTAAGTAGATATTTTTCAAGACATCACTTGATAGGGAATAGTGTGGTAAAATATCTATATCAATAATAATTTTAATGTGGTGGTGTGTTTAAGTCAAATCATGGAAAGTAGAAGTGAACAGAGAGAGTAAAAGACAAACTAAAATTAATTATAAACATTAAGATTGATTTATTTTTATGAAATTTTAAAAAGAATGATAAATCCTTTTCATAATTGAGTAAGATAAGAGAAGACATTTTTTGAAATATTTATCATTCAAAACTTGTAAATTGAAAATTAAAATAAATATTCAATAAGATATAATCAATTATTAGTAGTAACTTGATAGTATTCTCCAAAATAATCGAGTTACATAATTTCTCTCAACACCACGATTAAATTAAAGGAAATGAAAAATATGTGTTTGGCTATTGAGGGGTAAACTTTTTGAGAAGAACAATAGCAGTTTCCATTTTTGATATGGTAATAAATTTTATAAAAATCTCATGTAGACAAGAAAAGGCTCTCCCATCTCTTCCCTCTCTGGCTTTTGAACAGAGATTCATTACTGGCCACAAAAGTATCTCTCAATTTCTAGTTTACTAGACCATTTGTTGTTGCGTTTGTATCAGTAAGGAGAGGCGAATATAGGGTTTCAAGAAAACGGGTGCACCGTGCTTTAAAGATAAGATAAAAAAATTTATAACAATAACTAAGCAGCAATACATAAGAATTACATTACCACAAAAAATCATCAGTTTACAATTGTACTCGACGAGACTTCATTTTTGAAAACAATCTATAAAACATCATTACTTACATTTTCAAATATCTTCCGCTCTATCTTATAAACTAAACAACCATTCAAAAATTCTTCATTAGTGCTATTACGTAAATCATTTTTGATGAGCTTCATTGATGAGAATGTTCTTTCGAAATCACATTTAAAAAAGAAGACTTATACCTCTTTTGCGTTCGAAATCATATATATATATATATATAGATATATATAAATTTCTCATAAAACCTCTTTTACTTTAACAAACTTAAGGTGATTTTTTTAATGTAGATAAAAAGAAATTTTTATTTTTAAATACGTAAAAAGAATTTTATAAAATGCCCTTAAACTATGCGAAAAAATAAAAATGTCATCCATTTGTAGTTTGATAAAAAATGTCCTTTTGTCAATACTTTGATCCATAAATTCTCTTATTTATATTTAATGGGTCAAAAATACTCATTTTTCAAATAAAATATATTATTAATTTTTTTAATACATTATTTTCCTAATAATATCTTTTAAATTAGAAAATAGTTATCTTACTTCTGTTAAGATAAAAATAAAAAATGAAAATATTTCTTATGATGAATATATATTTCTAAGGGAAATTTTTGAAACAAAGTATTGAAGGTAAGGACATGTTTAAGTCAAACTATAAACGGAGAACAACTTTATACTTTCACTTCGTGTAGAGACATTCTTAATCCTTACTTCTTTAAATACATAGTGTACTATATATTATAAAATACAAATAGTAAATATTTAAGCTAAATAAAATGAAATTTTTTTTTAAGAATAAATAACAAAGAGTCTGTTTGGATGGGAGCTCTAAAGCTTGCCAACATAAAAAATTTATATCATGCATATTATTTTGCTAACATAAAAAATTCTATTTGTATTCAAACCAAACGATTCCTTCATTTATTTCATATTCCCATGCATCAATGATCAAAGTCAAGTTTCCTACCATAAATGAACTACATTTTAAACTACATTTCGCTTCACTACCTTATTTGTCCTTTGGACTCTTCGCCTGCCCACCACCGGTCAAAGCAAGCTCCCTATGTTGGAAAGTTTTTGGAAGAATGAACAGAGGAATTTACCATGAAAAATAAGTGGTCTAAGAAGATGTCCATCACAACTCCCAACAAATACAAATGGTTCACAAAACAGTATTCATAGTTAAAACCTTTAATATAAGATTAACTTGGACATTGTTTGTGATCTCAAATGACCAATTGTGATAACTTATTCATCATGCTACTAATGTCACAATGATTAAAATCAATTCATAAATAAGAAAATATAGTGCTAAAACTTTGGAATGTAAAGAAAGATTAAACATAATTGTAGGCTGATTATTCTACACTATAAATAATTAGCAAAAAAATATATAATAGAAAACTTGTTTGACAGAAATGTTCAACTAGATTGTCTACATCTAATTAAAAATCAAATAAAGAACATAGAATTCTAGAAAATTTTGAGATTTGTATTCAAGAATTTCCATTCAGGAAGAAGACAGAGACATCAAATTAAAAGTTTCATGTAATAAATAGCTATGAAACAACTTTCATTATGTGTTATAGCATGAACCTTGAATAAAGGAGAGAATTGTACAAGTCTTCTACTCCTATGTGTAACGAAGTTATTCTCCTTTTGTTTTTCACCGTGCTCATTTTTTCTTATGCTTTCTTACTCCTCCTTTTCATCTCAACTTGGCATTTGATGTAAGGCAAGTTCCTAACTTATAGTAGTGAGTAATGACTTTTCTTATCAAGTTGAATTTGGCCTGATGCTAATTAAGAAATTGAATGTGATTTTTCGGATTCTCGTATTACAGGATGGCTGAATTCTAGTAGTACATATGTACACCACCATTGTAGCTAAGGCAACTTCATTAATATGTCTAATGAAATAATCCTTCAATTAGAACAGAGTTTGTCATATTAGTTCATAAATTTTCATAAAATTAAACCATGAAAGAGATTTCATAATGAATAGAAAATTGCAGTACCTGGTGCACTACTGGTCCTTCAGCATCAACATTGCTATGGAAAATCACATATGCAATATCGGCAATGTTAAAATTGTATGAAAGAGAAGCTTTGGTTTATCCTTTCACCGGATTGTCACAATAGAGTAGTCTTTATCTTACCAATTAAGGACACTCACATTAGGCCTCTCTTTTTCATTCAATCCTTCACCAACAGCACGTTCACAATCTTGGTATGCCAACATTAGTTGGTGATTGTCTTCTCTCGACATATGAGAGACCCTTGGAATTCCTTAATTTATCGCTACCTCTAAGTATATTTCACAATAGTTGCTTCATCATAGACTATTTTTTTCGGATCATTAACTGTACCTCTCATTTCCTCACCTAGCTATTGTTGGGCGTTATGAGCGCACACATTAGCATTAACCACATTGCATTTGAGATTCGTGAGGACACTACTGACCTGAGACAATAACCCCGGTCTATCACTCGAGTTATTGACTCAGGCACGATCATTAGTTTTTTAGATATTTTCTTGGTATGCTATAAAAAGGAGTAAGACTATTCCAAATACGATAACTTGGACACATCGTCAAACACCTTGAATTTATACTCATACAAATTTAATTTTGTACATCATCCACTGAAGAAGACAAAAGGTTTCTAGTGAACCCGAGAACATGTTGAGTTTTACCTTCAGCTTGTCCACTCTTGTGCTTTCTTTAAGTTGACATAATTACAACCCCGCTTTACGTCTAAATATTATAAATTCTTAATTCCGCGATTATAGGATAAAGGAATACCCACGATACATTGTATCGTATTTGTAAACATTTCTAAATATGCAAAACGTAATTACACGAAACTGAAGATCATGATAAGTGTGCATTTTTTCATATACTTTTTGTTTATTTATTTTCAACTTGCAAGCTCGTCTTTTACTCTATTTTTTCACATAAAATAAAACTGTAGAGAATTTATATTAAAGAAACTACAAACATTTAGCTTTAGCAGGAGCCTAATAAAATAGAATAACATGTGTTTTGTAGTAAAAATAAATATATATATGCTCACTTGTATTAGTTATCATATGCAAATGAATTTTTTTAAGAGCTCAGAATCATTAATGAGAGTGGCGCATGGCCTTTCTTGAGATCTCATCACATCATCAATTAGTAAACACAAAAAATCTGTATGTGAAAGTGAGAGAGAAGCAGTAGCTGAGATTTCATGTAAATGGATATTGGATTTCACCGATCAAGGAAAATAGAAAATCACTTATAAACTGACAGACCTCACTAATCATAACAACACTACATAGAGTACTCGTAGCCTCTCATAATTCTCAACAATAATACAAGGGAAAAGGGTCTGATATACCCCTCAACTTTGTCATTTATAGCTGATATACCCCTTGTTGTGAAAGTGGCTCATATATACTCCTACTTGTAAACAAATGGCTCACATATACCCTTTTCCTCTAATGGAAATGAAAAAAAAAATTTAATCTAAATTTTTTTTATTTTTTTCTAAAAAATATAATCTCATATGAGTTAATTTAGTCCTCATCAAACATATTTTTTTTTGACTTTTTTTTGTTTCAATGATTAATTTATAGTTATTATTTTGATAATCAAATTTATTTATGTTTCACTAATATTCTTGTAAAATTCATTGTAGATGACCAAATTTTTTCTTCGAATACGAAATTAAATTACATAAACACAAAAAAAAATTAAATTTTTTTCTTTAAACTAAGGAATGAAAGAACAAATAAAATAAGAATAAGTAACTCAAATAATTATAATAAAAGAAGTCAAAAAATAATTTATGTATGAAAAAAATTAAATATACCTTGAACTTTGATAGAAGAATCATATATACCCCTAAATAATTTTTTTTAAAAAATTACAAGTAATTAATATAAATTTAAAACTAACTTTTTAACTTCCGTTAAATGAAGGGTATATGTAAGCCATTTTGTAACGGCAGGGGTACATGTGAGCCGTTTGTATAACGGTAAGGGCATATATGTGCCACTTTTATAACAAGGGGTATATCAGCTCTAAATTAGAAAGTTGAGGGGTATATGAGACCTTTTTCCCATAATACAAAAAGATGAAATATCAAATTCAAATATAATCAACTGATATCATGAGGTTAAAGCTAAAGTTGTTTCAGGTAATCTAATAGTGCGCATATAAATTTACCTGTATACCTGGAACGTTGAGGAAACAGCAAAATTTGAATAACCAACACACTATCTTTGTTATTTCAGCCCATATAGTTCCTATTGATGGTTCTCACTACCGAGTGCCTATATTGAATTCTTCAAAAGTAATGTATTTTGAAGAATTCGACACGGATGTGTCAACGTAAGTGAAGATCCGTATAACCTAGCCGAGAGAGACTATATCATTCATCTGAGAACCAAACTTATTTGTCGTTTTTAGTACTAAAATTTCAAAATGACAAAAATATCTTTTTCTATTGGACAACATAAGCACATTCAAGACAATGGGGAAAGTAGCAAATCTAAGTTACATTATATTTCAATCAATATTAATTCAAAAGTCAGGGGAAGAACCAAATTTTAACGGAAGGTTGCTAAGAAGACTCGCCTTTTGTTGTTTTTGATGGTATGAATGGTTCGAGTTTCAGACCTCCGCTTGAAGATCCAAACACAACAGCTTTTGCTTTCATTTCCTCCATGAGTAACAGTCCTCTAGCAAATCTTGGATATCCCTCACCAGCATCATGTGACTCTTTACACTACTATTTCCAACTCTAGAATCAATTACATGTTCCGACATGGCATCATTTCATTTCTTGAATCTTAACCATCCTTTAAAAGTCTTT
>JAKWJD010001292.1:0-46828 GCA_027705065.1 Solanum peruvianum | reverse complement strand
TAGATAATATATGTATATATATATATATGTATATATATATATATATATGTATATATCAAAATCAATTGTTATGGGAATTGTTGTTGTCTCTCTTTTTAATTAATGGAGTTTGTATGGGAGAACTTAATAGCAGGGTGAAGGAGATGCCTCAAATTCTCTGTAGAAAAAAAGTTTTATATAAGATCCTTTCTACATTCATTTATTGCCACATTCTAATTCATATCAACGGTTTTATTATCATATTCTCAATAAAACTTTCTAACTTGAATTTGGATCGTCGAAAATCTCAAATTCACTTAAAAGGTAGAATTTAATTTAAAATTTTCTATAATTTAAAGTTAGCCCCATAATTTTTAGATTTTGAAAAAAAAAATCATCTTTATTAAAAAAAATAAAAAATAGCCAACCCACTTCCCTCTTTCATAAAAAAAAAAAAACCATCCTAAAGTTTGTTGTGTTACGGCGAAGAATCTTTTGTTATCATTAATTAGGTAGAACCTGAAGAGAAATTTTAATACTCTCATTTTCCTTTTTACTGATTTAATTTGATATAAAATTTAAGAAAATAAAAAAAATTATAATCTAAAGATATGTCATATAAAAAATTAAAATAAAAAAAATAAATTTTATGATTCTTAGATATGTCATGTAAAAATTAAAATTAAAAAAATAATAAACAGATTAAAATATAAAAAACTACTTTTTACAAATTCTAGTTCTTAAGATAATGAGAAAATTAGAATGTGTTGGAAAACTTATGAACAAATATAATTTCAATTCAAAAATAATAGAACCCGAATAAATAATTTCAAGTTCACGTCCAAACATCTACTAACTCTATATTTCCGAATCACACAGCACTACAAGATAATACTCTAAATAAGAAATGATGCCTTTTTTTGACAATATTTTTTTAGTAAAACTGTGCCCCATTTGTTATGTTTATTGTTGACAATATCTAAGAACATTGATAGAGAAAGATATACATAGTAAATTCTATGGATGTAAATAAATAAATAAATAAAGAGCAATTTGGAAGTTAGTTTAAAGTCCAGCTAAATGTGTGAACAAGTGACTCTCCTTTTAGATGCAACTTAACTTGAATGTGCTTTTCCCCAACTCTAAGTTTCTTTCTAGTTACCTTCTATTTGCTTACCTGTTTCATTTGGTCATCAATGTATATTCAATGATCTTATTCACATTTTCCATAAAATTTAATACTCAAATTTTTAAAAAAATATGTCATTGAATTTCCATAAGTGATTTATCGTGATCATTTAATAATTAGAATTATTTATATCATCATCATAACATATTTGATTTAGTCATGCTACATACTAATACTAAACAGATTTCTGTTATTATTAGAATTTATCGATGAAATTATCTTCACTATTCATTATTTATCAGCTATTAGTCTCCCTTTTTGAGTAATTTCTTATATTCAATATTATATTTAAATCTTTTCTCAATAACTTATAAGGTGTGGACTCTCGTGAATAATAAAATTGAGAAAAAATTAAACATATGTCCCATAAAAATATACTAATTACATATATTATTATATAGATTATATATATTATATAGATATATATATATAATAATATACTTCCTTATATTTATGCTCTCTCACAAAAAAAAAGAAGGTAAAAATTATAATAATGACAAACTAACAAATCAAATAAATGTTATAACGACACTTTGATTTAATTGTGTCATGTAAAAATTTATTTGTCAGTCACCTCTCTCTCTCAAATTCTCGCTCACCACTCTCCCTCTCTCACTCGCTCCCTCTCACTTTTATACAAACAGAAAGTATAAAATATGTTTGTTTTTTATAAAGCGAGACAAAATTAAATATATATATATATATATATATATATATATATATATATATATATATATATATATATATATATATATATATATATATATATTCGTTTCCCTCTCTCCCCTGTCCATTTTCTTTTTTCTTTCTCTCTTCTCGTTTTATACGAACACAAATATACAATTGATTGTATACAATTGCTTCTTCATATATGTATAAAGAATTATACAATTGGTTTCTTTTTATATGCATAGCGAATTATTATATATTTGTTTGCTATGGAGCACAATTATGCAAAATTTACTATAACATACAAAGGGGCGGATCTATTATATCCTGTGGGGGTGTCACGCCACCCAGGAACTTCGACGGACACTCTATTTATATGGAAGTATTTCTGTACAATATATAGGATAAATAATATCCGTGCCACCCAAAAAAGCAAGCTCATTCTTTGGCGCAATGGTAGACTGACCAGTTTGCTATCACTTGATCAAGGATCGATTATAGGTAGCAGCCATTTTTTGTTTTAAGTTTTCCTTTTTATAAGCACGTGCATCATTTCTTTTTTAAACTACTAGCACTTTCTCTGTTGATTGTTGATTTTTTTTTAACTTATAAACTTCTTATTAAGTATTAATTAATAATTATTGTGTAACTAATCTAATTTAACTCTTTGATTTTTTTTACAGGATTAAATATATTTAAAAATTCTCTTCACCGTTGAAACCTCCTTTAAACTTTTGAACAATAAAAAGTTGTAATTAATTAAAGCTTCATGCTTCCGTCCGTCGCTCAATCCTCCTGCTTCCTCATCCAGCCACAAGACGAATAATTCTATATGAATCTAAAATTGATTTAATCGATTGGTCTACTAAGAATTAAAGACAATCGAAATTTGAAGTTTTGACCACTAATACTATCTTAATTTAGGTAGTTAAGAAATTTTTTACTATAATTAATGAATAAGTATATTTGATTGGTACTAATGGCTCGAATATGATTTATAAGCTAAACTTAAAATAAAAATAATAATAAGACTTATACATATTCTCGCGAGTGGTTCCTCTGGCTTGTACCAACTAAACAAGGGCATCCATATGCTTCTTATGGGTGCACAGTTGATTATACCCTACTTTATGTCAGTTTTCTCTCGATAGATATACATATATACACGTAATCTTTTTGAAGTTAACGAATGCACGTGCATCCCTATCAAATCATGTGTGTCCGCCTCTGCTTGGCACCCAGTGACCCTGATTTCTAGATCCGCCTCTAAACATATGAATATGAATTTTGTGTTTATTATATGTGAAAGTTGCCCAAAAAAATGGTTTATTTCCTTGTAGCTTTAGTTATTTAAGTCCCGTTATTATTATTATTATTATTATTACTATTATTATTATTTCTCTGCTTCTTTTTTTCCTTTTTTTTTGTTCATTTAGAAATTCTCAAATTATCCATTATTTTTTTTCACCATAATGTTTATACTCAAATATTTATTTTATGTACTTCCTTTTCTTCTTTTATTTTCTTTCTTTGTATTTTTTTATTCCTTTGTCTTCCTTTTATCTCTTTTTTTTTTAAAAAAAAATATCTCGTGTCTATTTAATGCATTTTTTTTTTCATTTAGTTTTTTTTCCAAATTTTTTTTCTTTATTTTTTTACACCACGATCTAATCATACTAAAAATTTATTTTATACACTATTTTTTTCTTCTCATTATAACTTTATTCGTTTATTTCTCTAGTTCATTTTTTTCTTGCTTTTATTGTTCTCATTTTCTTTTCCTTTTCTTCTCCAATATTGTTTGCTTTTATTGTTCATATTCATCATATTATTTATTATTTATTAAATTCTTTATTTTATGTTCCTTTTCTTTTATTTTTTTTTCTAATTATTTCTTTATTTTAAAAATATTTTTTTCCCTTCTCATTATTCTTTTTCTCTCAAAAGCAATATTCTTTATTTATTCACCACGATTTAATTTCATGGTTTTGGTCATTCTATATTTTATTTTTTAGTTTTTTTTTTGGTTAATTTTCTTTCCATTTTTTATTTCTGATTTTTTTAATCTGATTCAGTCCGTAATGATACTTCATAGAATATTTTTATACTTTCATCGTATCATGGATGTATGCTTCAATACTTTAGCAAGATTTCACAGCCCGATAGCTCTGGTTATGATGAAACCTACTACCTCCCACTAGTAGGTAAGCCTAACCCTTATCCCGAAATCATAAGCAATGAGCTACCAAGCGGAAGCCAACAAAAAGAAGCAAAAATATTATATCAACCGAAGAAAGGATAATCAACAAAAAAAATATCGGAACCATCTAAGGACCTCACATTAGTTAATAGTTGAACATCTAATCCAAAATAGGATTACACGACTTCTACAAATACAAGATAAGTATTGATGTTTCTGAATACAACATAAAGACTAAGCCTAGCGAAAAATACATGGAAACCGACAACTCTAAATGCGAGGTGCTCACCCAAGTTAACGAAACACCAAGCTGCTCCGCAAGACTCCAAATCAACTTTGATAACTCAATCCATGATCTGTAGGGGGAAAAAGTGTAGTATAAGTACCAAAAATCGTACTCAACACGCAACGACTAACTGAGCTCAAAGATAACACAAACATATACAACAAGTAATAAGGAGAGTATAACACAAGCAACTAAACAACATATACTAACATAGATACACAAGCAATAAGGAATTGAAACAAGATACAAGAAGTAATTAAGAAGCCAAGTTAAAAACTTATCTGGAACAGAAGCTAAAACCTTATTCGCAGGCAACTAAGATACCAAGACAACTACCCAAGGTTAGGAGGACCCATCGTCACAATTCTTAAGTCAAAGCCTGTCACGCCCCAATGCTACCCCTAGACGTAACACGAGATCTAGGATCATGGTAACCCCAAGCTAACCTGGAGTCTGGCATATAACAAACATACTTGAACATAACTAAGTAAATCATATATTATATGGAAACCAAAACAATGGATATCTAAACTAGGGAAATACACGAGCTAGCCTGAATATATAAAATATAGTAAGAGGTTAGTGATGATTGAGATAACACTTAAAAACTCAAGTTGAATCTACTACTATGTATGAAAAGCCTCTAACTGAATTGATTTGCTGGGACATGCCTCAGCTTACTATAACAAAATTGAAAACATAAAGTGAAGACTGAAATAGAAAACATACATGTTGTCCTTGAAGTGTGTGACTCACCAATGAAGTTACTGAAGTCAAATCAAGAATTGATCTAAGCGTGATATGGATACTGAGTGTATAAAACCTCGATTTTTGAAATAGTTTAATTAATAAAGAGGCAAATATGAAAATTTACAAGTTATGCGTAAGTTCAAAATTTTGGGTCAACTTCAAACGACCATCACTTTCAGTACATGATGAGTTATTTGGCCCTCAAATGAAATTTCTTTAAACACTCTTTCCAACGCCGAGTTTACTAAATTTTAAGCTCGTAAGATAGAGCTATGCCCATTTGAAGTCGGCTTGTTAAGGAAAGTTACCTTAGGTATTTGGTCTTTTCCTTAACCCATCACATTAAAATGATCTTTAGCAATATTTTGGTGTCAAATATGTTTGGTCGGTTTTACAAATCCTAATTTATGCTTAGGATTTTGAGAGGAGTTCAAGGAGAGGAAAAGAGGAGAAAAGGGAGGAAAAATGAGATCTCTTGCGAATCGAGGGTTTGTTTCATCAAATCAAGGTATATAAGTTTTATAGTGTTGAGTCTGTTCATCCTCACAAAATTCATGATTTACATCTTCGAATTCATCCATACAAATTGATGAATTTTAGTTCTTGATTACTGTTTGTTGAAGTATTACTTTCGTTCTTGAATTAGGATGGGTTTGATGAATTCTTGAAACAAATGTATCAATTTTGAGAGTGATTTTTGAGTAGATTCTCGTGTAGTTTTATTGGGTAATTGAATCTAAGAAAAACTTGACAAGAGAAATCGATTCAATCTGAATTAGGGTCAGAAAATGAAGAGAAAAGTTCATCTGGTTGTTTAAGGATAGGGCTGGGTAGCGCATCCCAGATGTGCCAGAGGGGCTTGGGCGGTTCCTCATCAATGTGCCAAAATCCAGTCTCTGAAGTTCAGGGGCTGGCGTCCCTCGTTAACAGTGGCCAAGGCCCCTACCCCGACCATTTTTTCGTGGTTTGCTCTATTTAAGTCTTTTTAATGTGTAGCTGTAACGACCTAACCCTAGAATTTATGGCACTCTTGAGTCAATACACGACGTACTTGACCTGTCAAAGGTCTTGTACAAGCCCTTAGACATCATTCATTGCATACATGTATGAAAAGTAGTGCGAAATTAGAACTTTTCACGAATAATATTCCAAAAATCTTTCATATAAAACGATGGAAAAAACTAAGTCTCAAACATACGCCATTATTAGACTCAAGAATACTAGGGACACGGCCCATACAATACGAATATAGAAAGCTAATTTCTATTACAATACTTTTAATGAAAGAAATCTAAAGATAGTAATGTCCTCGAAACAAGTGAGGACATACCCCAACTTTGCTTGAAAGAGTATTAATCTAAGCTTCCACTTCATGTACTCCTCTCATATGCCACCTACAACTTTAGAGATAGACAAAATGTATGGACTTAGTATATTGCATATACTAAGTATGACATAATGCATAAAATCATGAGAAACAGATATTTGTATAAAATATGCCCTTTTTGAGTAAAAGCTCATATCATAATGTAGAATAACCACATGTCATGGAAAATTTACATATAAACCACATATCACAAGATAGCATCAAGAACACATCAAAACACATATGCATGAGACCCTCCTACCAAAGGTTATTTAAAGGCTCTCTTGCGTGAGTTATGAAGCGATTACCCATACAATCCCTTCACACACACCAAAGAGATTAGAATACCTAAGACAATATTATTCCCATTTTATTATTTAAATACTCTATCTAGAATTACTCTAAGACTCACCTAAGTAAGACATGAAGAGAACACCCATACACCCTCTCCAAGCTTACCCACACAATCCTCAAAGCTACTCTAGATAGATAAATTTTCATTAACATAACTTTAATTAAGTCATTATATTCATTATACCATGTAAAGTTTGAGGTGATTTGGAAGTCAAACGTCAAGGGACGACCAAGCCGTTCGACACTAGTCACCTATGTGTCTCATGTATCTATGTGTGGTTATATGTTGTCTTTCATGAGATTATGAAGTCTTAAAATGTTTTTAATGATATTTATACGTATTATATGGAGTTTCATGAATTTTGGAGGTAAAATGTCCAAGAACGTCAAAGACGTTCAAAAGTTAGCCCTTAAGACGCTCAATATGTGTCTTGATGGGGCCTAGCCTGTTTGGACGTGTTACGTGTATTTGTCTTGGGTGAAACTCATGTGGGAGGTATAAAACTTGTTAAGGGTTGTATTAAAGTTGTAAACATATCGGTACGACTTCTAAAGGGCCCCACAAAAGGGCACACAAGAAGGACCCAAGGCTGTCGAGACACTGCCTTGGCAGTGTTAATCGATGAGCCAAACGACGCCCATTTGGTTGACCAACGGACCGTTGGTGGGGTATATTAGATGGAAAATTATCCTGGTCAAGTATCAACTAAATAAAAGGCCAACGTCCAATCGAAGGAAGAGCCAAGACGACCCGTCGATGGACCTACTGGCCGTCGATGGTGATCCGTCGATCTCGGCTGGTAACTGCTGCCTGCGCACTGCCTACTTAAGGGGTGAATAGGAAATTCACACCACGTCCTAAACTAACTATAATTTACTTAATTACCTATTTTGGGTGTATATAAGTAATCTAAAACGTGACCAATCCATTCCCAATCCCATTCACTCAAATTGAGCCTTCCCTCCAAAACCATTTCTCTCTAGAAACCTCCATTGTTGTTGAAGCTCAAGAACAGCTTGTAGATTGGATTCTCATGATTACTTAACCAAATTTTAGATGTTATAAACTAGACAAAGGTACGATGATCCTTCATATCTAAGTAACCTTTCACTTGGAGAGTTCTTTTCAATGTTTTCGAAGAAAGTTTCATGCTCAAAGTTCTTCTTCTTCTTCAATCTACCCATGAGTTCTTCCTAAAAATGTTTTTAATGTTAAAATCATGATTAATTGATGTTTATGTATTGGTTTTAACGTGATTTTAATCATATTACATGATGAACCCATGTTCCTTCCCTAAATCTATTTAGCCCTTGCGTGGGCATTGTGATCATGGCTTGTTAATGGTTGAATTGCATATCTCTTACCTTGAATTATCTGTATCAACGGTTATTTACGTGAACTTATGTTGAATTGATGATTAAGGATCCATGTGGATCAATGTATGAAGATTTGAACATGCTTAGCTTAGTTTTCCATGATTCACTCTAACATTGGCCTTTCAATGATTTAATGTCGAATTCGATTAGGTGAAGATGATTATAGTTATTTTATATTTTGATATTTTAGATCAATTTTGTGTATAATTCCTTGATGATCAAATGAAATAAGACTTGCATGAATTGATCTAGTTTCTTCTAGGCTATCAAGTACTTGTGATTTTGATGTTGGGATGGTTGCTATATGATTCGATTATGGTTGATTGTCCTTGGGTACTTCATATAAGTATAATGTTATGATAATTAGGTATAATTTATTCAATATGATTAAATAACCATGGAATTGGTAAATATTGATTTGGATTTTTATAGCCTACTAAGTGAATATTGTAATGTATATGACATGATCTAATGTTAGTGTAACATAAAACATGATTTTGTTTAGACAATGAATTCTTGTGACTACTGCCCTACATGTACATTATTGATGAATCTTGGTTGATAACAAAGACTAGGGAAATTGATTGATGATCTTGTAACGATTTGTACATGGTTTGTTCTATGATTAAAGTACATTTAGCTATTGCCCTGTATATAAATTGTTGATAAACAAGGTGTATTGATCAATTATGATCAAAGGGTGAGAAATTTGTAAGAATGCTTATCTCCTCTACTTTTCTATAAATGTAGTTGATGAAGCCTTGTATGGCATTGTGTGGTTTGGTCCACTTATGGTGGTTGTGTTTAATTTATTGTCAATCTATATATGTGTTTATTATGACCTTGAAGGTAACTTTATGAATATATGAATATATGGTTATGATGATCACACAATGTGAAACTTATGCATACTTTCCTATTGTAGTTGTGATTTAGGTTGTATGGATATTGTATAAGCATGTGTATATCTATGTTAGGGTAAAGTATAGGTGCTGCCATTGTTGAGTTAAAATGGTTAATAATTCCTTACTTATTTACCGTGATGTGAACATATGAATAGTAAAAATTAGGAGTCTTAAGTGTAATATAATGTTGACTTGTCTCCTCTGCTAAATGGTGTTGTGTGGTCTATGCTTTGTTGTGCATTATGATCTAAAGAGGGTGGCTGCCTCAAGATGTTAATTATAGACATTATGTGATCATGTTGACCAATGTACACACACTCACATATTATGCATGCTTACAAGTAGTATAGGTTTGGTGTCTAAATGAAAGGTAGTTCTCATATTCACTAGTGTGTACTACTATGCATGTTAAGATGATGTCTATGAAAGTATGATATGTGTTTCCTTAAATAGGATGACTTGATAGGTGTACTAGTATGGGCAAGGGTATGAGATCTTATCTATGCATTGCACATGTGCACCTTGATGGCATAGTTCCTAGGTTTGGTTTCTATGTACATGAAAATGAATGTACGGACATGTCATGAATATATCTTATATGCTATATGATGTTAAGTATATGATATGACGAAGTATGAATGTGCATAGTGACTTAGTGTGTTTATATGAAAGGATTGCTCATATTGTTATACCTATAGACTTGTGCATTAATGTATGAACATGTGTGAACTTAATATGTTATGTGAAAGGTTTGCTCATATATGTATACACACACACATAAATGATGATCTAGTCAATAGAGGAGCCTTGAAAGGTGTGCTCAAGTGTATCCTAAAGTAGATAGTGCTATATATGGCCTATGGGCTAAGCATATGAGAGAATGAATCTCCTAAGCCAATATTTATAGAGTAATGCAATAATGACTTTTCAATAAAGGTAACTTAGCTTAGCACCGAGTGAACTTGACAATGGGAGGTGATGACTTTCCATAGAGGAAAGTTCACCCTATAGTCCTACAAGGGGTGTTGACTCCCCAAAGAGGGATACTCATCCAATGGATTCCCATGAGAGGAGGACCCAATTTCAAAGTGGTATGTAGAGGGAGAATACCTATCTCTTAGTTCCATAATCTATGCTTGCCTTATAGGACCTAGCAAGTGATATCACCTAATATGCTAGTATGATACTCATGTATTACCTTGGAAAGTAAGATGCCCTCTTTTTGGTGTGAGGGGACAACACCAAATTCTATGTTTAACACACATGGTATTAGTGTCGGTTAAGGCTATAGTTTCCCTAAAGTAAAATGGACAATGGAAGTAAATGAATAGGATTCCTAACTAGGAGGACTTAAGGAAGGTTACTTAGGATCAGTGGAAGTAATGAACTCATATATACATTGCACAATTAGCTCCTTAGGAAGTCCTAGGAAGGTGACTTAATGTGTGTATTTATGAGTATGTATTTATGCACGACATGGTAGTATTTGTCTATTTGTCACGAAGATGTGCATGATATTACTCTATGTGATGTGGTCTTACTCTTATCTGCACTATATGAGTCTAATGATTATATGATGAAGATTGTTGATATGAATGGAGTTATCCTTATGTGTTATGTTGGTGTATAAAGTGTTAAGGTTTGTGGTCTCTTGAAGGGTTTAATAAGAATGTATGGGGTTATGGGGCTTCATATGTTCATTGCACTAGTATACTAAAATTGGGTCATGAACACGGTCTAATTATGATTTGTGTGAAGTGAAATCATTATATGTTTAAGTTGATGTAGCTTACTGTGATGTTCCTAAGGTTTTGACTTAAACGTGTCTATCATGTATTATGCTTATATAATGATATGTGTTGCCTTATGTAGGCTGTATGTATGCTTTCTTTGTGACCTTAAGGTGATGCATAGCACCAAGTATCACTAGAGGGTTACTTGGAAGGCTAATGAATAAAAGATAAGATAGTTCATTGTTAAGGGAAATTATCTCACTGTAATGTGACTTGAAAATGTCATAAATTCTATATGTGATCTTATATGATGTTTGACATTTGAGTATGTCTATATGAAGTATGTGAATGATATAAATGCCATTGTATAAAGGTTTTATAAAGATTTAATCAAAATATGAATGAAGTATTATTTCAAGAAAATGTCCCTTTTAAATGTATGTTTTTGCATGGTTGTCATACTTAGTGCATTCTTGTACTAATCCCATTCTTCTCTACTTTTTACAGAAAGTGTAGGTTATGGATGCTTAAAAAGTATGTCTATGATTGAGGAGCTTGATAATGATTCCCAAGATCAAGGAAAGGGGTCCTTAAGTTCCAAGGATTCCCTACTCATGTCTTACCGTAAATTTATTAAGTGTTATATACTTATGTCTTATGTTATAAGGGACGTGTCTCTAATGTATTCTAATGTTGTTGATCTAAGATGGCAAAGATACTTAGAGTCTAAGTATGTAATTTGATATTTTATATATATATGAAGTTAAGTTTCTAGCATATGATGTGCTATGAATTTTTTAAAAATTTCCTTTAAATTTACTATGACAATGCGATGAATGATAACTATGGGCTTGTATAAGACCTCCGAGAGGTCAAGTACGCCATGTTACTTCTAAGGGGTGCTGCCCGGATGTGATATGCCGTCCCACACAACCAACCTTAGGTCCATCATTCATACGAGAAGGATACCATTACGACTTTTAACTTCAAGGATATCATAACCTTCTTTCTAAAAGGTTTTGATATAAATGACCTTATTTACTATATTCAAGATCATATCCCATTCATACATATACATTCATGACAAAGGTGCTATAGCCTAATAAGTCAAGGATTCAGATTCATATTCTTCATGTATCAAGTAAGGGACACAAGTGTAACAAAACAAGACACATACACATTCCATTACCACATATAGCATATTATTCAAGAAGCACATAAAAACAACTTAGTATACTTGAAAGTCGTCCTACTCACTTCTATAGAATCATCCATATAACTCATCATAAGTATTATATAATCCATCAAGAAGCATCATACTTCAACATAATGTAATATACACTAGACTTCACTATAGCCTACTAGAGACAAATATCATCAACTAGAAGAACTCATGTTTTGACTTCACATATACACACAAGTCATCAATACCTTTACAATACTCAAATATTTAAGTTATATCATGATAATTTCATAATTCATAAATTAATGCCGACGAGGCCACATTATTCAGAATTCATAAATTAATGCCAACGAGGCCACATCTTCCACAACTATAACACATAAGAACCGCCCCCATAAGTGGACCATACCAATAACCATTTTAATACAAGACCTATACTACATAATATAGAGAGAGTAAGGGAAGCAAACCACCAATCCAGTCTCACAACTTCAATCCACAGTCAATTCGACCAACACAATACTCAAAGGCTCTTACCAATAGCCATGATCACCAATTCAATACAATAATCTCAGTATATAATGAATCCAATATAATACAATATGAAATCATCAATTTAGGACAGCCTACCTACGATTCTAACATAATTCTTTCATAATTCAATAGCCCAAAGTAAACTACAAAAAAACTCAATAGTATAGAGGCATGATCAAATCATACATAATATAGTCAAAATAAAGAGTTCATGATTTGCATGGGTTCATAGAGTTTTTGCCACAACCGGGGAGCACACCCTCGACGTTACCGGCATCGTCGTCTTTGGAGAGGACTAAGACTAACCTCTTAGCATTCATCATTACATTCATAGGTTAAAAAGTGTTAAAACTCTTCATATGCATCTACTTCATGAGGTTTACTTATACCACGCTTACACATAATATATTCATAACAAGTTTACTTAGACTCTTCGTATAAAAAGATTACATAGTCTTCTACTTTTATGCCACATATAGACAACATATAGAATATAGTCTTAATAGGGATGTCTCACATTAAACCATCTAAATGGAATAAAACAATATGGGCATAACGCTTACACAAATGTATAAATGCCAATTGGGGCTTACAACAATATCTTGAAACAACAAGAGTGAAATAATCGTGTTTAGACTATGACAATGTAACATAGGTAAAGTGAGAGAAACACATCATCGTTGGAACTTGATGACATACCCACACTTGGAGAAATGATCCAAGCCTTCCTTCAAAAGTGATCACGAAATCTTCAATGACAGGAACCTAAAATATCGGGGAAAAGGGAGAAATGGGGTTAGCACATCACTTGTACTAAGTATGGAACATATGCACACACAACATAGAAATCATGCTAAAAAGGGGCATTTTCTAAAACCATGCCAAGTTACTTTGAAAAGCTTTATGAATTACCAAGAACACATATAAGGCAATAATCATGAATCTCTTAAGCCAATAGCATATTCAACACAAGACCAACATCAATAAGTTAAGACAAGTCAACACACACACACATGTATATATATATAATAGCATAATAGAATTCATAGCCAATGCAACTCTACCATCATTTTTAAACACAAAGCATGTTCATGAGTTCTAACATTACAACATAAGTAAAAACCCATATCCATAACTCTTCACCAAGTCTACTAATGCAATGGTCAAGTGAAGCCCCATAACCTCACTCAACCAAGCAAACTAGCCAAAGGATCACGAATAATGTCCAACCTATAAGTATTCATCCTCACATTTAGCAATATAGACCATTAACATAAGAATCAATATAAGCATAACATTTATCTCATAAGAGCATAACATATAAGAACCACTTCGTAGGATTTCCCTCAAGGCCAACTAGTGTTAGGTAGAGTCCCATTACCCTACCTAGATTATGCCAAACCCCTTAAGTCCTCTTAGACAAAATTCACTTTATTAGCTCATTTTATATTTGGGAACATCTTGCCTTAACCGACATAGACCACATGAGCTAATGTGGAATCCGGTGTCATGGAACCTTACACCGAAACAAGGTGGACTACTTTCCAAGATATTACCGAAACATGAACATAACATCTACGTGGATCCACTAGCTATTATTCCTATGAGGGCAACATAGTTCAAGAACTTGGAGATGTGTTTGGGACCCTCTTTATGCTACATGCATTATAGTCTCCAATATCATGAGTACAATAGTGAACGTACCTTCCCTATGTGGGAAGGGACACTCCTCACTACTAGTTCACTCGGTGCTAAGCTAAAGTCCTTTTTGAAATGTATTTCATTAATAATCACAACTTAGTTTAGGTAATAAGAGACTACTACTTATACAATCACAGTATTTAGCTCAATAGGAATTGCATGATAACACCTTTGATTACAACCCTCACATGCGAGATTAACACTTTAACATCATCAGAAGATAGTAAGGCACATAAGTATTTCATAACCACTCTCATATCATTACACCTTAGCATAATCTCAAAATATACATAATCAATACATTTCAATTGAATAATCATCCGAAGACATACTTAATTAAATCATAAGGTACACTTCAATTTAACTTCATCCCTAAGTACAAAAAAACCATAATTGAAGTAAAGATTTGAGATCACAAAGACAAGCCATCATCAAAGGTTTTACCATCAACCATCCAATTAAATCCAAAAATGGGTGTAATATCATCACACAATAGTAGTTAACATAATAATGAAGTCAATTGCATCATACAACTCGATTCAACAGTAGTTCATAACCTAGGGCTAGGGACTAAGGTCAATTCATGATCTATTTCACATACAAGGTTAATTCATCAAGAACTACCATAATTGAATCATAATACATCATAATCTAAGAATAATAATCCAAAAAACCATAGACAACACAATTTAGAATATCAATTTCGTACTAGAAGGAAACCCATACAAAATCATCTTTTTGAAAACCAATTTTGGAAGAACCCTTTGGAGAAAGGAATCCCAAAGGTGAAAGGATTCCATACCTTGTTAATTGTTGAAGATTGATGGAGAAAATTACCCTTGTTTCTTCCCTGATGACCTTGACCTATCCCTTCAATGGTGTTCTTTTTGGGGAGGGAGGAAGTAGAGAGAAGAAAGAACAATTTGGGTTTGGGAATTGAGGGGTGTTAAGTGAGGTTTTAGACTTAGGGTAGGTTATATAGTTAATAAAATAACCTAATTAACCAACCCCTAATCAGTAATTAAACCCCTAACTAACTAAATTAATTAAATGACCCTCCTAAAAACTTAATAGAAAATGCAGGTCTGACCTACGAGACCCCAATCTATAGTTCGCAGGTCATTCGACGGGGCCTTGGACCAACCATCCTGCAGGTCCGTCGTTTATACTAAGACTATGCATTTTGGCCATTTTTTAAATATGGATATGCGTCCATAGACGGGGCATTGACGCCCCATCGATTGACCTACACCTCGTCGCCTGCAAGTTGTAGGTAGACAGTGCCTACACTGCCTCATTTGGCAGCCTTTGGTCAAATGCAAGGGTCCTATTCAAAGACCCCTAGGGTGGTCTTTGGGGAGTCGTACCCAGATGTTTCGATCCTAAAACTACTCTAATGCGTGTTATACACCTTCCCACCGAATTTCCGTCAAATTTCGACTGCTAAATTCTTGTCAAACAGACTAAGGCACAATATTACCTCTTGCACTAGTCTCTAGACGTTATGGACGTTCCGTGATGTCTTAACTCTAAAACTTCCTAAATGCCTTTAATACACTATCATTTACCTTAAAACAGTTTTATAAACCTTAGACGCATGTGAGGCTCTCGATTAGGTTTTGGGATTTCTGAGTGTTACATTTTCCCCCTTAGGAACATTCATCCCGGAATGACACAAAATCTTTTAAAGGGAAAGGATAGACTCAATACTAGCAGCCCAACAAACAACATACAAAATCAATATGAGTTAGAACTCAAATCAACTTAACAAATTACAAAATCAATATGAGTTACTACTCAAATCAACTTAACAACATGTCATTTACATAAAGTAACTCAAAACATCAATTGCACCACATAAGAGCTCAAAACCACAACATGAGGAACTACCTTCTCAATCAACAACATGATCTCAACACAACATATAGAGTCACTAATGCCAAAATTTGCTCCAAAACATATCAACATGCTCAATCTGATTTCAAAAAGGCTACATCTACCAAATACACAAATAAGTGCAACATTGAGCAAAAGAGCATTTTCACATGAAACTTATTTTTAGCAAAAACTTTACCATAAATATGCAAATCTTTGCAAAACAAGTTAATTTCAATTTATTCTTTATTTTTATTATTATTAGGAACAACTAACCTCTCGGCCTCCCATATTGCTCCCTCAGCTATGTGGTTTTTTCATAACACCTTTACAGAAGCCACCTCCTTGTTCATTAAGTTCTTTACTTATCTATCAAGAATTTCAACCAAAACCTCCTCATAGGAGAGGTTCTCTTACACAACTAGACCCTCAATAGGAAGAATGGACTTGGGAACACCGCTACACTTCTTAAGCATGGAGACATGGAACACCAGATGAACCGAAGCCAATTCACTAGGTAATCTCAAATCGTATGCAAACTGGACAACCCTTAGCAAAATTTCATAAGAACCTACATAACGAGGACTCAACTTCCTTTTCTTGCACAATCTCACCACTCCTTTCATGGGTGAAATTGTAGATACACTTTATTCACCCACTTTAAATTTTAAGTCTCTTCTCCCATGGTCGGCATAAGACTTTTGCCAGCTATACGCTGTTCTCAATCGGTTCCTTATCATATAAACTTTCTCCAAAGTGTTATTAATCAATTCAGGACCCAAGAGTGAAGACTCTCCCATTTCAAACCATCCATTGGAGATATAAATCTCCTACCATACAAGGCCTCAAAAAGAGCGGTAGATATAGTTGATTACTAACAATTGTTATAAGAAAACTCAACCAAAGGCAATCGTTTTTCCCAATTTCCCTTGAAATCAATTATACAAGCTCTAAACATATCCTCAAGGGTTTAAATAGTATGCTCCGCTTGACTATTTGTTTGGGGATGAAAAGCGGTGCTTAGTTTCACGTTTGTACCCAACCTTTTTTGGAATGACCTCCTAAACCTAGATGTAAATTGTGCACCCCTATCTGATATGATGAATAAGAGAATACCATGGAGATGCACAATCTCATCTATGAAGATCCTTGCATAATCCTCCGCCGAGTAGGTGGACTTGACGAGAATAAAATGAGCGGATTTGGTCAACCTGTCCACCACCACCCATATGGAGTCATGTTATAGTTATGTCTGAGGCAAACCTACCACGAAGTCCATATTAATTTATTCCCACTTCCAAGTGGGAACTTGTATTTCTTGAAGTAAATCACTTGGCTTTTGGTGCTCGGCTTTCACTTGTTGGCAATTTGGACATTTTGCAACAAATTCCACTATGTCCCTTTTTAATCCTTCCCACCAAAACTCTTCTCTAAGGTCATGATACATTTTTGTAGAACTCGGATGAATGGCATAACGAGAACCATGAGCTTCCTCAAGAATCCGGTTTTTCAAGTCATCAACATTGGGCATACACAACCTTCTTTGATACCTCAAGACACTATCCCCCATAAGGAGAATGACTCATTAAGATTACCAAGGACTGATTCGTTCAACTCCATCAATGATTGATCAAGGTGTTGCTTTCACTTCACCTCAACTATCAAAGACGATTCGGAGTTATGATGGACCATAACACCACCATCCGGAGAATCTTCTAATTTAAAACCCAAACGAGCCAACCTATGAACATCTACCCTATTTTCCTTCCGATCCTTAAGGTATTTTGATTCTTCCGATGTTGGTGGATGATTTAAGAGTGATTTCCATATCCTTCTAAGCTTTCGGAGGTACTTAAGCTTGTTTGTACAGTTCATTGATTAGGACCCGAAAAAAGTGAAGTTTTGGATTTTTTTGAGCCCATAAGAATTTCAGAATCTATAATCCTCCCCAGATTGGGTTGAATTGTATCAATAATGCAACCTAGGCTTGTGGCCTTTCCGGGCCGTAGGATAGATTTGTTTTGTGAAGGCATAATTGAGCTATTGATAAAACCAAACCAATATTGAGATTCTACATTTGGGCTTTTGTTTTCAATTGTTGTACCATATCTGAACCAATTCGGGGTATCATCTGAAATTAGGGGAGACCAATCTCTCATGTTATCCAGTGTTCCAGTTCTGATTGGGTGTTTGCATGACCCTCCATGTTGTTTAGACAACCTAAATAGAATTAATTCTATCAGGATCGCACCGAACTGCCTTCCCCCAAACTATCATTGAGTCAACTATGCGTGTTTTCTTCTCGATGGTATCATGGATTTATAAGACACATAGAATTCTTGAACCAAACTTGGAACATATGAGACACGAGGCTTAGTGAAAAGCAGGAAGTGATAATACCTCAGTGTGCTCATAATTTCTGGATATCTACCAATCCCCTCATCTATGAATAAGATCTCTTCAAGAATAGTTTTTAACCCATCAACTTTTATATTATTTGATGATTTTTGTAGGGGATTTTGCATCTCATTGCCATTATTTCTTGCAACAAATTTCTTCATTTTCACTTTTTCTGAGCATATCTTTTCACTTTGTGTACCTCCAGTTGCTTTCCCTTAAAGGGGAATTATTTTCCTCCATCTTCAGATCTGATCAAACCTGCAGTCACAAGGATATACAGTTGTTTCTAGTAAAGTTCAAATAGGTTTTGGTTAGTATTTCAGCTCACTCAATTTGGTGAACTGCAGATAACATTAGGTGGACCTAATTCTTGATGTAGAATATTGCTATTTAACAGGAAATACCGAATTAGTTGGCTGATCGCCCAATAACTTGTATGGTCTCTGAGCGTCCCATCAGGCCATGTCTGCCAAATGACTTGATGCTCTGTTTCTTATTCTATTTTCTCATTATTTACCCTACAATCCTTTGAACTCAAGAGTTTACGATAAGCTCTGCTCTCAACCCTTAACTGGGTTCACACAACTGTTGGCCAGGATACTCAAATCTCTTTTCATTCTCATATCTGAAAAAATTGAACCTACCTTACATGGGAAAAACATGTTTGCAGAGGGCAAGTATCATAATTGAAGGAGGGTTATAAAGAACTAACCTTTTTCTGTTGAGTTGGTGAGAATTATGACAATAATCGGTATCCAGACTCAAGCACTAATTATTCAGCTAAAAATACTTATGAAATGTTAGAGATTTTTAGAGTCTAAGCAGGTGTGATTTTATGAAAATCCAGAATTAGAGTAATCAAAGGTGGAAGATCAGAGGGAATGATTTATACAACTTTTTCAGACCTCATCCAATTGGCGAAGTTAGTCGACTTCCTGCCCATTTACTTGGCGGTGTGCTAATTAACTCTTTGCTTCGCCGAATCGTACAAAACCTTCAAGTGATTTGAAAAACCAACATTTGGACAATACCGCAATCACCAATGAAGTTGGCGATTCACCAACAAGATTTTGTTTGTCTCAATCCATTCCTTTCAGGGTTCCTCCACTCATGAATCTACAAAAATCAGCAAATCCTTATTTTAAACAAGATACTATAAATACTTAAAGGTTTTTGAGTTTCGTCCCAAACAACGTCTTAGTTAACCTCGTGGAACAACTCAAGATGCTTTGTTAGGTCCCGTTTTGGTGGTTTATCACATCACCACTATGTGGTTCTCTACTTATTTGTGAGTGTAACATCATCAATTCTTGACCCATAATATTTTCAAGCACTTGTATAGCTCTGGAATGAGACCAAATCACCAGCTTCATCACTTCAATATCTCCTTTCAATCCCTCCTGTGCTTCATCCTGTTTAGTGACCTTGAGAAGAATGATTCGAAGTAATTTCTCAATGCGTTGTGCCTCATGATCTTTGAGATTTCTTCTTTCTTAAGGAGGGTTGTACCTATCTTTTTGTTTGCATTGACATTCAACCTTTTTCATCCTTTTCTCTATCTCATTAATCTGGGCTGTCAGAGTGTCTAGCATGAAGTCTTTTTCTACTTCAAAGTTCATCTAAGTCAAGTTGTCGAGCAGTTGTACTACTATGTCATGTGATTGCTTGGCTAGGCCACGTGGAGTAAGACTATTGACCAGTCTCTTGGATCTGAGACTGAGACCTCGGTGGAAGTAATCGGTTAGTACAATGTCGGGAAGGCCATGATTCTGACATTGAGTGATCAGACCTTTGAATCTAATCCAAGATTTGTGAATCCTTTCATCATCCATTTGTTTGAAGGTCAGGATTGTATATCTCCCAACCATTACCTCCAATATAGGCCATTCCATCATCTTACTAACACCAAACTCATGCTTTCTGAGATATTTATATAAGGAGCAAAACAAGACTAAATGCCAAATCGGTGGAAAATATAGTACAACCAACTTAAAAATATAAGTAACTATATTTTCACTTGATATTACTCCTCGGAAGCGGCTCCATTTTGATGCTTCAACATATGTATATTTTATATTTCGTGATCAACAAAACTAACCTACAGTTTGAGTGTCTACGAATCAAAGTTAGTAAAGTAACTCAACAAAGGGTTGCGGTCGTGTCCCAACGGAGTGGCAGTGAAACTAGTAGCTTCTTAGATTTCTATTCTAAATAATGATAGCTCAAGACATTTTAATGTAATCAAACAAAATTTAAATTCAATTTGTGACACCAAAGTGTCATATATCAAGAATGGGTTTTGTCTCAAGTAGTAAAATAACATAAAAATAAAGGAGAAAACAAGTACATTGAGAGAATTCTTGGGGTGTGACCGCAATATATGTTAACACAAACTAATGGGTACATTCTTTTGATAAGAAAATTTTTCAAGATAATGGTGACTAGGCTAAGCATTAGGTGAAAGTAAGTTCCCTATCGAGCAATTGACCCCATATCAAATGGGTTCCCCTCAGACACCCACTCGTCTAAACTAACCAAACTACGCCTTACCCACACCCTGACCTTTTGATAGAGGGTGCTTGTATATGGGACAAGGGCTCACTCCTTAGGCCATCAGTCTAGTGGTCTTCGTTTTGCGATCTCCCTCTCAGGAAAGCCAAAAACACATGGTTTTTTATTTACAACTATAAACCTATAATATTAAACCACAACCACTAGGTGAATTTAACATTAAAATGCATCTAATCCTATTAGCAAGCAAGACCCAACAATAATATCAACACATATTTGCTAAATCACACCACAAGAATGCAGTGTTTTTAGCCACACATCAAGAAATAATCAAATATACCTAGAATGATAAAGAAATCAAATGGGTATAAGAGATTTAACCTTAAAAATGGAAGAGGAAGGTAAATGGAGAAGATCGACTTCCAAGATTGGGAGAAGATCTTTTTTTCTTCAAGCTTCCACAAACCCTCTCCAAACTTGAGAGAAAACTTAAGAACAACATTTCTAAAAATAAAAACATGAAGTGTCTAATGTTTCACACTCTAAAATTTCTCTCCCCGAAAATCTCTCTCTAAATAATAAAAGAGTATAGTATTTATAGGTTTCAAATTTAGTTCTGGTGGATTCATTCAGCATCTTTAGTTGTGAATTGTCGAGTGATTTCACGATCACCGTTTGTGCGCTTTTGTTTATATCCATGCATATTGTAATGTTGATCAAAATAACTCTGCTTCGTGTAACTATTCGACGAAGCGCTAATTGCTTCTTTTTGTCGCCTTTGATCCACTTCCTTCAGGGCTCACTTGCTATAACAGAAGGCAAGTGTGCTGGGCGATTCACACTTTTCATCTTCATCTTTTTTTTTCGTTTTGTGCCTAAGTGTCAGTGCTCCTACCAAATCCTCAAATACCTGAAACTTAGAAGTTTTTATCATGTTAAGATAAAACACACTATTGAGGACACTATATGCAATAAAATAAGTCCCTAAATGATTCCAATTTGAGGACTCATTAGCATGCGCTGGAAAAATCCTATCTAACTATAATGTCCAACGATGAAGTTGTACACTTAGGGGTCGTTTGGTTTGAATAAAAGTTATGTTAGGATTAGTTATGCTGGAATTTGTTGAGTTGGGAATATTTTCTATTACTTGTTTATTTTGTCATATTCAAACATTTAGCGGTCATTCAGTGTGATGTATCAGAGAAAGTTATCATGTGATAATTTTTAGTGTCTCTTAATCCCTTCTTTGGTTAAACGGGATGGGATAACTTATAGCAGGATTATGAAATAGTACTAGGATAAGTTATCCATCCCTGAGGGAGGAATAGTAACCCATGATAACTTCTGGGAAAAAATATGTGTAATAACACGGGAAAATGTACAGGTTCCTCTCTCAACTATACACTAAATTCCAATGTCACACCTTACTATACATGAGCCTAGTACCCTCCCCCCCCCCCCCAATTATTTTAAAGTATAATAAATGCATCTTTTTTGTGTTGAGGCGACATAAAGAGTGTGTTCACTCTTTTCGAGGCATGTGAGATACGGAAAAAGATACTAAAATCTGATTGATATGGACACAAGTTTAATTTTATTGGACATTTTATAATTAATTAGAAGAGATAATTAAGTAACTTTAAAATTTAAGTTTATATTTTTTTAAATTCATTTTTTTCGTTGTGAAATAGAGTCAAATTTTTTTCATTTTTCATAACATATTTAAATCTTTCAGTGTATTTCATTAGTTTTTATAATGTATCAAGATAATTTTTTTTCTTTTCAATTTTTACTCAAATAAATTACTTGAAATTTGATAATTATAAAAAAAAGCATATTAGGAATTTAATTTAGGCAACATATAAGAACATAATTTAAATTAGATTATTAAAAAAATATGTAAATAAATAATTAAATTACCATCCCCTCCTCAATTATCCATGTCATACCCCCCACCGCTACACCCAACCCTCACACCGCCACGCGCACCCCTCCTCCTCTGGTCCCCCGCCCGCTTCAGTTCTAATACAATATGAAATCCCAACCCAACTTGCATGTTACTTCAGTTATCCATTAATAACATCTTCCCTCATTCTCTTACCTTCGAACTTTAAGTAGCCTTTTACCAAAATTCAATCAGAAAAAATGACCCCAATTTTGGACTTTTCTCGAATTAGAGTTCAAAATTTGGTTAGTATCTTCAAAGGAGATTTTGGACCATGTTTTATGAAATATATTTGTATTGAAAGAAAATAAAACTAATAGTAGATATTGAATCCGATTGTAGTGAAGGGATAAATTTTATTATAATTTTCATGGTGATTTCCATGAGTTTTAATGATTAAAATAAGTGGGGTAAGTGGTTATGTAATGAGTGTTGATAATGAAGAAGAAGGTAACAAATGACATGAAATTTTAAATTATTTTATAGATCCGATATTTTTTTGACGTGGCGCTGACACAATGATGACTTGGAGGCGAGTGTAAAACACCTCCTATCATGTGAGTGGCTGTGTAGGTTTTAGGTTCTGTTAAGGGTGTATCTGTTACACTTAAAAATAATTCAGTAGATAATAGGACACAATTATAGTTGAAGGGGGTACTTGTGCATTTTTCCTAATAACAAAAACAACCCCCCCCTTAAACTCTCTTTTATACCCTACTTTTACATTCATGTATATTAACATAATTTTTAACAACTCTAATATGTGGACAACCTTAATAATAGTTATTTTATGATGATATTTTTTCTAAAAAATTACAATTTATAGATACATTTTTATTTATGAAATTATTCTAAAGTTGAGTTTTTTTGCTTAATTCTTATGTTTATTTATATTTCGTTTCTCTTAAAATATTTACTGCACTACTAAATTACATATTTTTAAGCGAAAAGGGTATGATATACTCCTCAAATTTGTCAATTAGAGATAATATATCCCTCGTTATGAAGTGGTATATAGTCTTATCGTTAAACAAATGACTCATTATACTGTTATTGTTACGAAAGGTCATACACCTTCATCGAACAGAAGTGAAAGAATTATTTTTAAATTTGATTTTTTTGCTAATTTTTTTTAAAAATCATGTATAGGTATATATATAATCTTCTAATAAATCAAGGTATACTTAATTTTTTCATACCAAATATTGTTTTTGACTTCTTTGATCATCATCGTACTAGTTTCTTATAATTTTTTTTAAAAAAATTAATTCTTTAGTGTAAAGGAAAATCTAAAACTAATTGTTTTGAGGCTATATTGTAGTTAGTTTTTTTTTTGTAAAAGTAAAATTGAAAATGAGGCATCTATAATAAATTTTGAAAAAAATTAGTGAAACGTAATAAATTTTACCCACCAAAATAATAAATTAATTAGTCGTAGAAACAAAAAAGCCAATAAAAAACGTGTGAGGAGAATTTAATGCCTCATATGGTATTTTTCAAAAATAAAATTAAAAGATAAAATTAAAATTATTTTTTCCATTTTGATTAAGGAAAGGGTATATGTGAGTCATTTGGATAATAGTAGGGGTATATATAAGTCACTATTATATTGAGAGGTTTATCAACTCTTAATGAAAAGGTTAAGGGGTATATATAAGCCACTATTATATTGAGAGGTTTATCATATCTCTTTAAGCATAAGTTGTTCTTCTTCTAGTCTGCGTTTATTCGTATATTTGCATTTTTCATTCTGATGATTTGGCTCCCTTGTTTATCATTAGTATGTCTCTGAATGTGTCTATTTCCTCTCTTCAATACTCAAAGAAGATTTTAAAAAATAATAATGTACTTGTTGCCTTCCCTTTGTAAGCATAGCATTCGTTTTCGCCTCATTCGATTTCTAATGTCATTAAAAAAGCTCTTAAGTGGCGGGTTCAATAGCATAAAAAATAGCGGGTTCAATAGCATAAAAAATAGATTTAATCACTGCTTGCCTACTCTTTACCTAAAATTTGATCCTTTCGTAAGTAGCTAATTTTCTTAGTTGTGTTCGAACATCAAGGTGATATATAGTGTCTTAGAAATATTGCAAATAATTATTTGTGATGCATTGATAGTTTCCCTATAGTAATTGTCACATCTGGGTTTACCCCCTAGACTTTACCGTCGTCATCGTCCTTTTCAAGGACTAACACTAGCCTCTTAGTCTCATGTCATGACATTCATAGGTTGAAAAAATGCGAAAAAATTTAAAACATTCATTATCACTACTTGGAGGTTTACATAGACCTCTACATACACATAATATATATTCATATCGAGTACATAGACCCTTCGTATAGAAAGGTTACATAGCCTTCTACTTTTATTGCACATACATATGCGTAAAATATTTAAATAGACTCAACGATTGACTCATCTCATACCATCTATACGAATATCACAATATGGGCATAACCCTTACATCAATTCAACAAGACCATGTATAGGTCATACGAAAGTATAGTACTCAATTAAAAAGGAAAAAAAATGATAGAGTCAATAAGCTCATAAAAATGTCTGTAAGCTAGAGGATGGCATTGCCCTCGAAAGTTGAGGACCTACCTTACTAAAATGAAAGGAAGAATCCAAGCCTTCAACAATGTCGCCTTCCAAACTCTTCAACGACCGAAACATAAAATGTATGGTAAAAGGGAAGAAAGTGGGGTTAGTACTCCACTTGTACTAAGTATGAAATCTTATGAACATACACAATAAAACATTCTAAAAAGGACTTTTTATCAAAACATATTAAATTACCCCTTTAGGGACTTAATTCAAAGTCAAGTTAGTCATATCAACCAACCAAACATGCTTATTATCTCAACAAGTAATACTTATCCCAACATACTTGAAAACCATGATTTACTACAACCCTAACATCAATGAACAAAATCACAAGAATGAATAAGAGTTAAACATATGATAATAAGCAAGACAACTAGTCACAAGTCCTTATTAAGTCAACAAGTGTAATGACCAAGCAAAGCCCCATAACCTCACTCAATCAAGTATCCCCAACAAGAAAACATGACCAATGTCCAACTATACATATCATGCATTTAGGTTTACATTTCATCATATATTAACATTACAACTCAAGACATATGCATAAGTGAACTAATCAACATATAGTATCAAAAATGTGTCATAGTCATCATATGTACATCATATATTATCTTAATATAAACATATATAAGAACCTTCTCCTAATACTCCCCTCAAGGCTAACTATTGCAATGTTTAGGTAGAATCCCATACCCCTACCTAGACAAAGTTAGACCTCTCAGGTTATCCAAGTTAGAGTTAAAGTCTTTAAATTCGTTTTACCTTTTGAAAACATCTTGCCCTAACCGACATAGACCACATGAGCTAGTGTGAAATTTGGTGTCATAAAACCCTACACCGAAAGAAGGCGGAGTACTTGCCAAGGTAGTACCAATACATGAAAAATAGCAACTACGTGGATCCAATAACTAGTATTCCTATGGGGGCAACATCGTTAAAGAACTATGAGATATAGTAATAACCCTCTTTATGCGCCATGGATTATTGTCTCTGATATCAAGAGTAATATAGTGTTCCTACCTTCCCTATGTGGAAGGGACACTCCTCAATCTAGTTTACTCGGTGCTAAGCTAGAGTCCCTTTGAAATGTCTTTAAGCCTTTAATTATCAATTATAACTTAATTAAGGCCATAGGGTCTACCCCTTGTATAATCATCATCATCAATAGCTCAATATGAATTGTATGAGAATATGTCCTTTCATCACAATTCATATAAGTGAGATTAACACATTAGCAGTTCATAGCCTTTTAAGGCACATTGATAATTTTCACCATCCTTATATCACATACACCTTAATCAACCTCACAACATAGTCAATACATTTCAATTCAAAATCATACCACCATATAATCCTAATATAAGGCATACTCCAATGTAATATCATGACTTAATAACAATTAATCACAATTGGAAGTAAAAATAAAGATTCTAAGACGTGACCAACTCTTCCTCATAGTCTATCATCAAGGTCTTACCATCAACACATAACTCAACCAAAATTGGGGAATCACATCGTCACACAATGATCACCAATAGAGTAACAAGGCCAATTGCATCTCTATAAGACATTTCAACTCAAGATTATAACTTGAGACAAGATACATATGCTAATTTCATATTATAATTCATAACCTAATTCAATCCTTAAGAACTAGTATGATAGGCCTATAATTCATCTTAAATTAATCATAATAACACCATAGGATAGCAATCAAATCAACAACCAACTCAATTGATACATATAGGTCAAGATCACTACCTAGGGTTAGGGATGCAAGATCATATTCTTCAGTTTAGACTAAACCACCAACAATTACCATAAAATTTGAATTACATTTTAATCTACTCAATATAACGCTAATAAATCATTAACAACTCAATCCATAAGTTCAATTTCGTAATTGAATAAAACCCATAAGAAAAACTCAACTTTTGAAATCTATTTTGAAGAAACCCTTCGAGGAAAGAGTCTCAAAGGTCAATATAACACATACCTTAATATTTGTCAAAAATTTGATGGTGAAATAGTCCCTTTACAGACCCCAAACCCTAAACCTTGCTAGTCTTCAACGGTGTATTCATGTAGAGAGAGAAATAAGAGAGAAGGAAGAGAGTTTATTTGAGAGTTGTCTTTAAATTAATGAGGGTTGGGAGTATTTTATATTGGGTTTTAAATCCACATAATTAGACTCTCTTAACCCCTAATTAAACTACCTAACCCTCTAACTAATTAAAAGATACCAATTTAAATTAAGCAGGAAACTCGACCCTCACAAACGAAACCCCGATCGACAGGCCGTCTGTGAGTCGACGGATAGCCCCCCTCAGTCCTGCACTCCATCATCTTGGTCAGAGACTGTGCAGGCAAGGGATTACTACAATTGTCTAAGTGTGGGAAGACGGTTGCATCAAAACCCCGTTGATCCACCGTGTTGCATCAAACTACAGGGTCCTCCTCAAGGGCCCTTGGTTGGTCTTTGGAGTCATACCCGGACGTTTCAATCATGAAATAATTAAAACACCTATTGTCTGCCTTTCCACCAATTTTCGTACATTTATAACTCCTAAAAGTTAGTCAAATAGGCTAAGGCACACTAACATCCCTTTGAACCAACTTCCTGGACGTCATGAACGTTCTTGGATGTTTTGGTTCTTAAACCTCCTAAATGACCTATGTTAGGCTTTACAATATGTCATGGACTTTCAAGTTGTTACAATAATAGAGTCATTATTGATTAAAAGTGGTTATTTAGAGCTAGAGTTCGACAAATTTCTAGTTGGTCGATTCATACTCAAGTCAGCACATTGCTTTGCTTAATTTGAATGCACCCTAAGTGTATAAATTTTGCTAAAGTTTTGTTATAATATGTTGTTGTCTTTGTTGGCATCTCTCATTAACTTCAAGGTATAGAAACATTTGGCTTTTCACAGTGATTGGTTGAGAATTGAGTCTTTTTCCTTTCTTGCGTGAACTTGTGAATGTGTTTATTTGATCCCGTGCATTGTATCTTGATAAAAAGAGGCTCAAATCTTATTCATCTCAAGTTTTTCAATAGAAAATTGAGGAATAGGTTTTGGATTCGAAATAGTTTGAAGCCAATCGATGAAATGCAAAGATTGGGCCAAAGGCCCACATTTTATTTAAAATTTGTATTTACTTATTTAGGGCCTACAGTCCTTGTCTTTATTTTTCTCATTGTTATTTTGTTAGAATTTAGGACAGGTAAAAATGGGCTTTAGACCCAACAGAAATCTAATTTATGTGAAGTTTTAGGACAAGTACAAAATGGGTTAAGGGCTCCAGGGTTGAATTTAGGCCCAAGTACTAGCCCAGGCGCACAGATCCAGACTTGGGGCCAAACTTTCTCCTTCTTTTACTCATTATTTTACTATTATGTGTTGTATGTGCTTATTTAGTTTAAGGAACTCCCCAAAGGATAACGATTTGAATTAACTGTTTAATCTCAAATATTTTCCATTCACTTAATAAAAAAGCTCTAAGTTAAAAATTATTCTAGTCAAACAAATTACTTCCCAAAGTACCACATTAGTGGGTATTTTATGTGACGTCAAACCCTTCCTAAAATACTAATAAGAACCTCCGAACCCCTTTTAAAGATTTTCATTAGATTTACTGTTTTGATCTTTAGAAAATATGATTTCTTGATTTTTCCTAAAATTATGTAGCAACTTTAAAACCATGTCTTTAAATAAAAAGAAATTCCAAATAAACAAATCAGAATGATGACTTTGATGGGGACTTGAATGGTTGTAACCTAAAAACTAAATTTTTTGGCTATGTGTAATTAACTATCTACTTGCTTTGTTTGTCGTATTATTAAACTGTCGCATCTCATGACATCAACTCTGCCAAATAAAAAATAAAATGCATTAGGACAAAGGCAATTACGTGGCTTATTATGATTGTTCTTCAAGAACAAACAAGTCAAATATTTTGAAAGTGATAAACGAATAGTTGGCTTGGTTCATCCAACGCCATTTATTAATCTTCACCACGTTGTTTGTCCGACTCGGGTAACCATCATTTCTAAACCAATTCTAGTCAACTTAGAGTAAAGTGAAACCAGATCCAAATCTTAGAATTAGCCTAAGATGACCCAACACCCAAGGAGTGTTGGGCCCATTAGAGAGACCACACATTGAGTCCAAAACGGCCCACTGCCAAAATGGATGATCATATTTATTTGTTTAAATTTGAAGGATGTATTCATTACTTGAAAAGTCATTGTTCCATGGGGTAACGATTAGATTACAATTGAAGAAACAGTTTCACAAGGTACTAGTTCATCCAAAGACGTTGGCACCCGGAGATGAGAAGAAATCAAGTTCGGAAGACCTTTCACGGAGGCATAGTTTAGGGTTATACCCCAGTTTCCTTACTTTGTATCCCATCTGGTTTAGTTATGAAGTTTGTATAAATTTGGGTTTTGGGTCAATGGAGTGTTTCAAATAATATACACATCCTTCAAATTGGTAGGTCTACCCTTGACACAAAAGGGTCACATATATGTTTAGATAGTGCAACATTTGTTAATGTGTTATAACTGTTTGTGTGATTATGTTTCTATACTTGAACTTATTCTACCTCACTCTTCCTCAAATCATTTTTAGAGATTGTAATCAAAAATATCAAGTCACTATCAAACGTGTGAGTCTTTAGTTTGCCAACATAATTTTAACTTCATTTTCAAATCCTTACTCTCTTATCTCACCAAAAGGTTGGTTATTTTTTTCATCTCAAGTCAAAAAGGAGGATTCGAACTATGTAGGTCTTGAATTGTCCTTGCGAGATATGTACAAAGATTTTCAAGGTTCGATCTCCATTTTTGATAAATTTTATCTTATCCAATGAAATTAGAGGTGCATCTTAATTAAGAATCGAAAGTGCAACAATGAAAGACTACAATCGACTATGTCTCAACTCAATTCGACATCTTTGATTCACTAATTTTAAAGTCAAGTAGAAAAATTTATTGTCTATTTAGCCATTTCTCTATATTGGTGGGCCAATTTATCTCAGAATAAAGCAACTCTTGTGTGTTTAACACCTATGTGTGATATCTTATACTATTTATCACCTTCAGGTACTAACACATTTGTCTTTTGAGTTATTTTTCTTGTCGTGTACTTAGAACTGATATGTGCTATTAAGACTTACTGGTCATCCTTATTTCACAAGATCCAAGGGCCTTATAGATTTCTTCCTCGATCAAGTTAGGAAAAAGGAAAGACAGTAGGGGTGATAACATATACAAAATTTGCATGACTAATGTTGTCGTGGCTCCGCCCACCGTCGTTGATCAAAATGAATTAGTTAGCAGATAATGCAACAGATTGCCAAAATGATGATCGCAATGCAAAGAATGTGAGATCTGTATAATCAATCGTTTTTGTTTTCAACCATCCAAGAATGGAAGACATACACTCCACTTTCCTACTCCTAACGCGGAACAGGTTCAGAACCCACCCTCTAACCCCGCTCAAAATCCCCGAATTATCAACCAAACCTCCGCAAATCCCCATCAATCCTCCGTTTCTCATCAAATGCCACCTCCTCCTCATGGTACCAACCCTCAAACCTCTCCCACTCATCAAAATGCCAACCACAAAGCTCTCCATCCCCCTTTAAATCAAAATGTCAACAATCCACAAAACTTCCCTAGCACCAAAATCAACATACTAACCCCCAGACTTTCCCCCAAAATTACCAAGTCAATCAAATACCTAGAATTCTTCCATTGCTCTAGTATTGCCTAAAAATGCTACTATTTAAAATTCCTATCCCAAATGATGCTTATTGCAACTAGTCCAATCTTGATCACTCACACACACACGCACATGCATACGCACACGCACATGCACACGCACACGCTCACATACACGCACAGATTTGAACCCACAACCTCCAGTAACGCGTGAAAAAAAGGTGCGAGCTGTGGGGATCGAACCGACGACCTCAGCGCTGAAGGGGGGCGAAATAACAAGAAAATAAAGTGAGGCTGTAGGGATTCGATCCCACAACTTCACTACCACTTGCCTCTATTAAAAAAAAGATGGAGGGCTGTGGGGGTTCGAACCCACCACCTTACAGACTCCTCCTCATCGAAATTAAAAGAAAATATAGGGGGTTGTGAGGGTTCGAACCCACAACCTCCCTATTGTAGCAAATTTAATTCTAAAAATCAAAGGGGTTGTTGGGGCTCGAACCCCCAACCTTTCGGTCAACTAATAGTAAAATTAAAATAGAAAATTTATCCATTCAAGTAAATATTTAGATTTAAATTAGAATTCTAATTAAAATAGAAAATTTAATTCTTTCATGTAAATATGAGATTTAATTTAGAATTATAATTAAAATCAAAAATTTATTTCTTTCATGTAAATGTTGAGATTTAATTTAGAATTCTAATTAAAATAGAAAATTAATTCCTTGATGAAAATATTGAGATTTAATTTAGAATTTTAATAAAAATAGAAAATTAATTATTTCATGAAAATGTTGAGATTTAATTTAGAGATCTAATGTTATGTATATTAGAAATAAAATCAATGAAAAATATAAATGATATCCAAGTGATTCAAGATTTGCGTTCCCATGCCCAAAACCTTCGTATTGATACATAAGTCATACGTGAGTAAAATATTCCATAATAATGCATCTACTTAGATAAAAAATCAAGATCTTGGCATATATAGATGATACATAAGTCTTGTAATACATAATCTTAGGAAAGTAATAATCATTTAGTGAACTAGAAATGAGGCCCCATGGCATATATATATAGACACATATGTCTAACATACATTCAAAAATAAGTGAACCTAAGATGTACGTAATGAAATGATGAACCTTAGGAGGGTTAAATACGAGTGTAAGATACACAAAATGGCCAAGTGCATTGGCATATAATGAGATGAAGTATGATATGAGGAAATGAACATTCACGAAATAAAAGGTGAGTAACTATGAAAAACAAAGGTGCTAATAATGAAGAATGTGGTGACAATCATGATGTGAGGCTAATGTATATGATGAGATCAATCTCAAATGAACATAAGTAAATGTTACCAATACGTACGTACTCACCAATGAGAGTGTAAGATAATGAAGAGACCATTCTCTATGAATACTCTAATGAAAATATTGGGTTTAAAACACTTAATACTGATGATGAGATGAAAAATCTTCTAATGAGCTATAATGTCCTCATACTAGAAGTCAACTTCCATGATGTATGAGTTGAATGTAATGGAACTTTATACTGAGCACCAATAGGCAAGCTATGAGCGGTGATGCCTTCTTTCGGGAAGGGCGAAGGTTCACGTAACTCTTATGAGATGAGATTTTCTGGCTTGCCGGGTATGAGTCTCCATACATCTCCTAGTCTTTGAACCTATACTGCCAATATAGGGATCTGGCGGGGTTAAATTCCATATACGCTAGCATGTTATTGAGTCACTTTAGCCGGTGATTTCACCTCTTTTCGGTGTGGGGGAGACACTGGATTTCATGATGCTCACATAATCTATGTCGGTTAAAGTTAAAGTTTCCAATGATTAAATGAGGTCAGCCTCAAATGAATCATATAAAGAAATGAATGATACCGAAGGTGTTAGGATAGGATAATCAAGAGGTGAGCTAGATTCAAGTAATGACATTAGGTTATTCCTAATCATTGCACAACAAACCTAATGAAAGTCTTAAACTACATCCTAGGTATAGCTGGTGTTCACGCTGGAGTATGAATGAATTAAAATGAGGTACGTATGAATGAATGAAGCAGACTCTGTTGCTAAAGAAGCTCCCTAGTTGAGGTCTCATATGTTGAGCCCTCATTTTGAAAAGTCTTAATGTCAAGTCCATGATAACAAGGTCTCATAGCATATGAATGAATAATATGAAAAAAGCTATGTGTTATCTGCTATGTGCTATGATATGTGCTATATGAATATGTTATGTGTTGTGTGTAATACGATAACTATAATGATGCATGTCATTCTCATGGCATAACTTTCCCAATCTCAATTTGGCCAGTCCACTGACTTGACTTCCAAAAATCATGTCGTTAGGAAAGAGCTATTCTTTCTCATGCATGTCCCTGGTGTGTGCTTGCATATACCCATACTTAGTACAAGTGTGTACTAATTCCATACAAACATCTACGTTTAGGTGTAGGCACAGGTGGACGATGGAGCTAAAGGTTTGTTGTTGCAACTATCCGAATGTCAGCATTCATCCGGAGTTTGGTAGGTCCTCACGCTTTCGAGGATGCTATTGTTTTACATTCTAGAGTAATTTTAGAGTTGAGCTAGTAGAGCATGTTCCACTAGCTTTTCTTTCCTGTTTTGGTTCAGACGTTGTATTGGTGCTATTTTGGCCGATATACAATTAATAATTAATGAATTATTTCTTTCAGTTGCTTATCTTTTAAATGTTAGATGGTTAACGATGAACGATTACGAAATATAAAAAAAAATTTAGCAAGTATATTTAAAGAATCAAAAAATTTCAAATTTTCCGCTAAAATTAACCTATGCAAAGTAAGAATGACGTAAGTAGGCTTGTTTGCGATCTCAAAGAGGTCAATGACGCCGGTCTCCTTTGGGGTCTAGATTCCAGTCGTGACACTTAATTAACCAACTAACCTTTTAAATAATTAAATTAATTAATTATAATAACACAGCCAAACAGAGACATGACCTACGAGACCCCGACTAACGGGCCATAGGTCAGTCAGTAGGCAGTGTGGACTCTGTGCTGCACATCCGTGGTTTTGGTAAGAGAGTGCTCCTAAATGGCTTCCCACGAAATTGGCTAAGTTACCATCAACGCCACGTCGATTGGACTACGCCTTGTTGATGGCCTTCATTGGTGACATTGTCCCTTGACAACTTTTAGCCACTTTTGTAAGGGTCGTCCTCAAGGGCCCTTGGTTGGTCCTTGTGGAGTCGTACCAAGACATTTCGACTATAAACTAACTCTACTATGTTTTAGACAGCTTACCACAAAATTTCATCATTTTTCGACTCCAAAAACTTAGTCAAATAGGCTAAGGCATACTAGCACCTCTTAAACTAATTTTCAGACGTCATGGACATTCCTTGATGTTTTGATTCTAAAATGTCCTAAAAGACTCAAATACATTATAATTGACTTAAAAACAATGTTACAACTCATATAGTCTCACGTTAGACACTATATTAGGCTTTAGACTTCCGGAGTATTACATTATCCCCCCCCTTAGGAACATTAATCCTTGAATGACACTAAAATTCATAAAAAGGAAGGAATAGACTCAATACAAGCAGCCCAACCAACAACAACATATCAAAAAATAAGTCACAATCATTATCAACTAACTTCATGGCCCTTTTCACAATGCAACTCAAAACATCATTTCTTTCAACTCACAAGAGTTCAACATTCATTTCATGCTTATTCATTATGCCATGGCTTTATTCAACACACATCAACATGCTCAATACAAATCATGGCGACACAATATACTAAAATGCACGACATAAACTCAAAACAAGTAAAAAGCAAAATTTTCATTTTTAGGCATAAAGTTCATTGTAACATGTACCTTTTGGCACACTTTCACCAAAAATCAAGGCAATTTCAAATAAACTCATTATTTTCACTACAAGTAGGAATAACTAACCTTTTTTATAAAATAGATTAGGGTAACGAGATTTCATGTTGGCCCCGGCCTCCTATGTTGCACCCTCAACTAGGTAATTCTTCCATAACACCTTTACGGAAGCCACATCTTTGTTTCTTAACCCCTTTACTTTCCTATAAAGGATTTGAATCGGAACGTCCTCATAAGAGAGGTTCTCTGGAATACCTAGACCTTCAATGGGAAGAATGGACTCGAGATCACTGATACACTTCTTAAGCATAGAAACATGGAACACCGGATGAACCAAAATAATTCACTAGGTAACCTCAACTAATATGCCAACTTACCAATCATTTGCAAGATTTCATAGGGACACACATAACAAGGACTCGACTTCCCTTTCTTGCAAAATCTCAGGTAAAATTTTTAGATACACTTTATCACCTTCTTAAAACTCTAATTTCCTTCTCCTATGGTCGCCATAAGACTTTTGCCGGCTATAGGCTGTTTTCAAGCGATTCCTTGTGATATGAACTTTGTCCAAAGTCTTACAACATCAGATAGGGACCAAAAGTGAAGACTTACCCACTTCAAACCATCCAAGTGGAGATCTACATCTTCTACAATACAAGGCTTCATAAGGAGCCATAGATATATATGAATGATAGCTATTATTATAAGCAAACTCAACCAAATACAAGTGCTTATCCCAATTTCCCTTGAAATAAATTATACAAGCTCTAAGCATATCGTCAAGGTTTGAATAGTATGTTACGCTTGGCCATCAATTTGAGGATGAAAAGCAGTGCTTAGCTTCAGCTTGGTACCCAACACTTTTTGGAACAACCTCCAATACCTAGATGTCAATTGTGCTCCCTTATCTGATATGATGGATAATCTAATACCATGGCAACACAAACTTTCATCTATGATGATCCTTCCATAATCGTCTATCGAACAAGTAGACTTGACGGGAATAAAATTAATAGATTTGGTCAACCTATCCAAAACTACCCATATGGAGTCATATTGTTTTTGTGTCTGAGGCAAACCTACCACAAAATCCATATTGATACCTTCCCACTTCCAAGTAGGAACTAGGACTTTATGGAGTAAACCACCCGGCTTTTGGTGTTCAGCTTTCACTTATTGGCAATTTGGACATTTTGCAACAAATTCCACTATATCCTTCTTCAAGCCTCCCTATCGGAAATCTTCTCTAAGATCATGATACATCTTTGTAGAATCCAAATTAATGGAGTAATGAGACCTATGAGATTCCTTAAGAATCTGATTCCTTAAGCCATCTACATTGGGAACACACAACCTTCCTAGATAGCTCAAGACACCATCACCCACTAAGGAGAATGACTCATTAAGCTTAGCAAGAACAGGTTCCTTCAACTCCATCAATGGTTGATCAAAGTCTTTCTTAAACTTCACCTAAACCACCACAGATGACTCGGAGTGATGATGGACCATAAAGACACCATTCGAAGAATCTTCCAATCGAACACCGAATCTAACCAACATATGAACATCTCTCACTAGGTCTTTCTTGGCTTCTTCGCCAAACTCACAATTCATGCTTCAAAACACTTCAATTCAACATCATACCAACCCTATTAATCTTAATATAAGGTATAATTC
Source organism: Solanum peruvianum (assembly GCA_027705065.1). NCBI lineage: Eukaryota > Viridiplantae > Streptophyta > Magnoliopsida > Solanales > Solanaceae > Solanum > Solanum peruvianum. The sequence continues at coordinate 9,962 of JAKWJD010001292.1, read as the reverse complement.
AGTACAACATCATCACTTAAGCACACGTAACCATATTCGAAGTAAAGAATAGAGATCACAAGACTTACTCGATCTCCTTCACAATGTCATCATCAAGGTCTTACCATCAACCATCTAATTCAACCAAACAGTGGTATAATAGCATCACATAATAGTAATCAACATAGTAACAAGTCCAATTGAATCATTATACAACAATCCATCACTAGTTCATATCCTAGAATCACTACAAGAAAAAAAGTTTCCAAGGAAGGGAAATCTAGTCCCTTAAAATGCATATCTGGTCCCAAAAGTGCAATGCAGACCAAAAAAATATGGTCGTCACCCTTCCAAGATATTGTCGTCGCTACTAGTTAATCACGATAGTTCAAAAAACTAGTCGCTAAATTGGCTTTGAAAGGAGAAAATTTCTAGTCAGTGAAATTTTTCTAGGGACTACTTATCTCAAATAGACCAATGATATCTTGGTATTGAGGTTGTTAAACCTTTTTTGCGACCTTTCATAACCTGATCCTAATAGATCATTGGAGAGGAGTTTGACCTGGTCATAAAACACTATTTGCGACCATTATAAATCTGCTCCTTGTGTACTTTTAGCGAGTACAATGAACTGGTCCTAGAGAACTTTTATAGACGAACAGCAACCTAGTCCTTATATAACTTTACAACAACCTAGTCCTAGAATAGCTTTACAGAGAAGCATCGTTTCTAGTACTAGCTTATTCATTAGAGACGAGCAACAATTTTGATTTTAGATTGACTTTTAGAGATGGTCAGTAATTTGGTCTCTAATTTACCAGCACTGCTCCTATAAGCATTGATATATCACAAGAATCTATACTCATAAATAAATATCAAAATCCATTACTTCTAAAAATCATGATACAAAAAAAAGACTATTTATAGAGAGGGGGCAGGAGGATAGAAATACAGAGTGCAATTGATTACAATAAACATTCAATGATGTTAGTTTCAATACTTCCTTAACTAACAAAAAACATAGATAAAATTCAATGTTTTGCATAACATTCATAGCAAACTAATATTAATAAGTTAGTGCATCTTCTAAACTTTTATATTCGTTGAATAATGAACAAAAGTTAGGCAGAAAACATAATGTTAAGTCTTCGTAAACTGAATCAAGAAGCAGTTACAAAAGATACAGGAAATAAGAAAAACTGTTAGATTAACTTTCGGATACATTAATCAAGAATCTAACATCTATTTTGAAGATTCATAACTATATAATATGTATTGGAAAAACTTTGCAACAACGGTAAAGTAGAAAATGAGCACGTTCTTGATGAACAACTGGACAATAAATGATAAAACACAGAAGCTGACTGCAATATATGACAAATATATTAAAACAAAGTTTTTACCGTTATGCAGCTATGCAGAAAATGAAAAACAGAGCCTAACATAATTAAGAAAGTTCTGCAGTTATCTTGTTAATGTTGCACCCACAGGGATATTTCAGTTTCAAATTCCAATCAACAAAGGATATGGATCAGATCCTACAAGCTAGGCCTTACATGTATAAGGAAAAACTATGGTGGTCAAGATGTGGGAGGTTGATTTTTCTTTCAATTAGAATGTGTTGAGTATCAATCCTCTATCGCCTAGAGTGTTGGTATAATAAGGACCAAATGGAGCAGCAAGATTGCTCAGATAGAAGTTCGAACAACCTTAATAGAAGAAGAAGAGAAACAGGAAGAAAAGGGTGCCATTTCTTTCGACTTGAGTGCTTTCAACTCCAGCCGGAAATTTTTGTAGTAAGTCTAGTGAATCTCTTTTATGTTTTTGAGAAAGCAAGGGTACAAATGTAATGATGCATGGATAACTGAAATCGATGTAAAATTTATCAAGATCTGACAATGTTATCTGATGTACTACGTACACAAGATGCTCTATCACAAAGTTGTGAGGATGTTAGCTGCCAATTAATTTTCCTGCGAGCAGAAATATTTGTTCCGATAGTTGATTTTTTTAGAACTTTAGAGTATTGTGTGTCCGACTGGAAGGATTTCTGCATAATTAGGGCTAGGTAGGACATAGTAGTCAGTCAGGCCCATAAAGCATGATAAGTGTAGACTCTCCATAACTTATCTCATTTCCCGTTGGTTTGTCAAAAATTTATTATGGTAGAAAAGTTACCAATAACTTGCAGGAGGATTAAATGTGTTGCAGCACTGCATAAAATAGTAAAAACAGAGAAGTAACAATGCATAAAGAAATGTTCTTGTCAGTACAAGATTGGAAAGGATACTCTATCAAGAAACATTGAACCAGTGCATAAGAAAATAAAATAGAGAAGCAGGCAGCAATGTTGTAGCAGTAAAAAGAAGTTCTAAAAATTTGTGTCGTATGCAACTGTGCAGAAAATAAAAGGAGGGAATACAAATGTGTGGTATGAGAATTGGACTGCAATATTTAGATCCTTACGAATTAAGGATTAACAAAAATTTTGAGGATGCATCGGAGCTTATTACTAAAGGATCTTGGAATGAGCAGACTCTACAACAAAATTCCCAAAAGACATTGTCATCAACCTGAATTGGAACACAGAAAGCATATATAGGTGGAACACAACTATAAATATAGTGGAGGACTCCCCATTCAAAACAGAAATTTTCCAAGTAAAGTATGTGTTCTTGTTTAATTTTTTGGAGTGAACAGTTCTATTGCGAGGAATAAATATTGTTCTTATTAGGCTATTAGTAATATGTGTTCTGCATTTGCTTTAGAATGTATATGCTTGGCTAATGTGTTAGAGCTAAGAATTAATATGGATTTGTCATTATTGAGATTTATCGAAGACTATACAAATAGTTGTATGTTAAAAAATGGCTTTCCGTATCTGAAGTCCCTTCTAGTTTATCAATCAATGAAACTTTCTCTTGAATGTTTGGGGGTATAGATGTACAACTGTGCATCTCCTAAGTCTATCTGTACAACAAGTCTTTTAGAGTAGACTGATTAGAAAAATGGTTGATCAATTTTTATCTGGCTTGGCTTAACTCGGCTGTCTTAGAATCAAGCTTTAGTACTTGCTTCCATCTAGGCTTCACAGTTAAGAAAAGTTTGTCATTTTTTCTCCTTTGATGTAAAGGTAAATTGACTCAAATGATGTTCAATGCTTTTAGTTTAGGTTATACTGCTATCTTTTTTAATAAATGGGAGGTAGATCTTTCCCGGTTTCTCATACACTACTTATAAAAATTAAAAATTAGGACCTTAGGTGTAGAGGCATATTTCTGCCTTCATCTTATGCAGATAAATGGTAAGTTGTTGTGCATAAGAACTAGTCAAAGAAGTGAAGGTAGAAGGCGAACAACTATATATGTAAGTACACAATCTGTCACATTTTGAAAGATATCTTCTGTGTGGTATTATCATTACTCATCCTACTAGAATTCTTGAAATATGAGGCAGTATGTACAAACACAGCCACCAGAAGATAACACACCGTTGACCATAAGACATTATGTGACCAGATAGTATAGCGAGAGAACTCGGTAGGTATGTTTCAACCACATTTTTTTATTTTCAATAACCTATGCTAGGGTGAGATCATTATTGATGTGTTGTGTGCTCTATTTTTTTTACTTATCCTTCAGAAATTCTCAAATTGGTGACAGAATATAGTACCTAGTGAGGGCCTGGAAGGACTTTTATATGTTTCTATCCAAAAGGAAAAAAAACAAGCATATTTTCAGCAATAACAACAGTAAACCAATAAAGTGGTTTGGAGTGTACATAATGTCCAAATTGAACTTTACAAGCAAAGAATATCAAGTTATAAGCTCAAATAGTCGCATATCTATATGATGGATAGATATAACCAGAGGAATATATTGCTCTATTCATTTTAGAATAGATTCTTTGTTATTCCATATTTCTTGTTTGATTGGGGACATTTCATTTCCACATTTTAAGCCTCCAAAGTGTGTGGTTAAGACATATGCAGATGACAGTTTACTACTAATAAATGAAAATTGCATTGGAGATGTGATAAAAGTGCGAAGGGGGATCTCATTATGACTTTCTCAATTTCGAATTAATGCACTAGCAATAATAGGGAAGAAGTTGAAATTGTTACCTATGGTAATGAAATAGTGTGACGATAATGACTTTTCAACAATCAAGAAACTAGAAGCCTCAACCTTTTAAATACAATTCAGATTTTGAAGACCGAAGACGTAGAAATTATGTACAAAGGCAACTGAGATGCATACTTCATGGAAAAATTGCCATCTAATAGTACATTCTTTTACTTTTTTCTTAAGATTTTCCTAGGAAATACACTTGGATATCAATGTAAAAGATGATCACCTGCTAATCTTTTTTATCTCTTTTGACAATTAACTGAATATATAAATTGTAATTAGATTTAAATGATATCCATTGTAGTAATTTAAACATGAATATAAGAAAAAGACGTCATTAATATACTTATGAAGGAAACACAAGAACTCGATCAGAAGATGATTTGTGGGTGCGGAATTCATCATAAGTTAAGATAAGTTAAGATATTAAGATAATTATTTTTGGGGGTGCGGAATTCATCATAAGTTAAGATAAGTTAAGATATATATATATATTTCTTCTAATAATTGTTATAATATAATTATTTCTTCAAGGTTGTTTATTATATATTCTATATATAATATATCTTGTGTTCTTTGATACACATTTAAATTCTCTTGTACTAATTGTTCTAATAATCTATATTTTCCATAATTTCAATCCAATATTCTAAATAGTCATAGTTCATTTTAATCTGAATCTATTTCTAAATCGTATATATCTATTCTTTCTATTTCTCATTCTTGTAAATTTATTTCATACTATTCTTGATTTAATATATCTTCTAAATCATATTCAAATATTTTTTCCCATATAACTCTTTTTATGTCATCAATTTCTATATCTTTAAGTATATATAAAATCAAAGTCTTATGGCTTCTTATTTCATCGTACATTGTAAACATGTTTATTTTTATTATGCAGGTTTTTCTTCAGTTATTCCTTCCTATCATATCATAATCTAATTAAATCCATATTAGTTTATTATAAACTAGAGTATCGTTATCATGTTTTCCGGTCACTACTAGCATCGTACTTTAGCGGATAATTACTACTTATCAGCGCCTCAACCTTGTGTACTCCCCTACCGGCATCCCTCACCTACCGGTTTCCACTGTGGGATGGCATAGTCTAGCAGTTTTTTCCCTGTTTCCCGTTTACTAGCAAACTAGAATTCATGATTCAAATATTTCTAGTGTATAATAACTAACATAAATTTAATCAATCATATATATGATATTCAGGAATATATGAAATTAGTTCTGCATATCTAATAAACAATATACCTTTGCCTCTTGATTTGTCATGCTATCTGAGATATCTGATTGTATTTCCGATTTTTCCATATGTTTTTCTTAGTTTGTATCTTTGAGAGAGCTTTGTATTTTGAGAGAGGGTTTATTAACTTGAATTTTAGTTTGGCATTGCCTGTCTTTCATTTACAATTTGGCAATCTATATATTCTAAATCCTAAGCCTGCACATAAGTGTGTTTACTGTACACTTTACGACATTTGAACAAAAACTTTGCAAATGGCCGGCTATACACATTGGCCTTTCAAAAAAACAAAAGTTATTTACTGTACAAAGGAATCTTATCTCTTTCTTATTACATTTTTTTTAATCTCTTTGTCTGCCATCTTTTCTATCTTTATGTCTCTTTTTCTTTTGTCACTTTTTCTTTGTCTGCCATATCTCTTTTTCTTTTCTTCATCCTTATCTTATCTTGCATCTTTATCTCCTTGTCCTTATTCCAAATCAACATCTGGTATTATGTTATCTTCTCCATTGCATTTGGAGCATCTGTGATCTGGATATTTATGTCCAGTAAGTTTGTAATATCTGGTTAATAATTCTTTTGAAATAAATTCCTTTTTCAATGCTCTTGTCGTAGGTTGTTCTTCTGGTTTTAATAGTGACAAAATCCATCGCTGAACTTCATCCATATCTGCTCTTCTTAACTCTCTGGAGTTTGAATATATCATAATTTGATCTCTAGCGTAATAACTCCATATAGCGTTTCCATTTAAATAGTTGTGTGCTAACTCCTATATAATAGTTGATATAACAATATTCTTTTATTGGCATAAATATTTGGTATTTCTATTTTGATATTTCGTTTTGATGTCCAATATCTTCTGGTATGATGAAATCTTTTGTTAATCCTATCTTGATAACTTGAATCGGTGACTTAATTTCTTCATACAATATCTCTGTTGGTGCTGTATAAAACTTCATATAAAACAAGTTTCCTCTTGTAACTCTTTTGTATGTGATAAATGCTTTGTATAACTCTTGTATTTCAGTAATTTCTTCTCCATCGTATGTATATATTGTACTTAGTAGTCCATAACTGTAACATGTTTTTACTAAATTTGAACTAGTTTTAGGTTGTGCAATCAATCTATTATAAGTTTTTGAGTTTTATAATCTTCGTTTGGGTTTTTGGTTGTGTGGATCTGGAGTTTAAATTTAAATATGTTTGGATCTTATATATGATTTCAATGTATGATTGTGTGATATAATTGTATCTTTTTTTATCACTCTGTATACTAACTGCGTATGTAGAAGTTTGCGGTTCTGTGGGTATATGTTTTTGTGTGTTTTGGGTAAATGGTTTTATAAATAACTGGTTTAAATTTGTATTTCGTGATTTCTCACTAAATTTCCTGCTTGTACCTGCAACTGTATTTAAACAAACGTTATGGGTTTTAGGGAGTTTCCCATCGTCTCCTTTTATCTCTGGAATTTTATCGTCTTCCGATCGACGTAGCTCCGCATTTTTATAGTCATGTTGCTGACTTATATTAGCTTTAGACTCCAGGTTATCTTCATTAGTTTTTAGCTTTTATATCTCATTGTCCATTCTGTCCACTTTGGTACAGAGTGTAGTAATGGCTTTGAGTAGCTCTTTGATTGTATCTTCATTTTTGTTCTCAGTCTGAGTAGCTTTGTCTTGATAAGTAGTCTCCAATACCATTCTTGTTAGTTTTTATTACTTCAATTATAAATGTAAAGTTTAATATATTTAATACCAATCTTCTAATTTCTTTTATTGTTACTGAATCTTGTATTTTTCTGGTTAACCACCATTTTACTTGTGTATTATCTATTCTTACAATAAATTTGTTATATACAATATTTGGCTCAAATGCTAACAAAAATTTATATACAGAAAATAATTCTTTCCTATTTATTTCCCATTTATTTCCGTTTTCGTATATGTGCCTGAATAATATCTACAGTGATATTCTATATTACTATTATCATATTTATATTTCAATACTCCTCCATAACTCTTTTCACTTACGTCAGTTTCTACTATATAAATAATTTTTTATCTTCATCCGGAAAATATAATTTCGGTAATGTTTTACATAATACTTTTATCTTTTGTATTTGTGTTTGATCTCTATTATCAAAATGGTATTTTACGTCTTTCTTTAGTTTTTGTTGTAATGGTTTTAAGTTTTCTGCCAATTTTGGTATATATTCCCTTACTTGGTTAACTAATCCTAAAAAGGATTGTAATTTCTTTTTTGTATCTAATTGTTCATTTGAGGTTATTATCTTTTGTACTATATGCGTTTGCATTTTTATTCCTTTTTTATCTATTTGTATTCCTAGGAATTCTATTTGTTTTTTCATTATTTCTGCTTTCTTTTTACTTAACTTATTCCCTGTTGTTGTATTATATGTATAAATTTTTCTAATAATCTTATGTGTTCATCTTGTGTTTTAGAATTAATAATATATCATCAATATTGTAATGACCCCGAAGGTCATTTTTGATAATTTTAAACTATTCATTGACTTTAGTTAATTATTTGATGGGTAATTGTAGACAATTGACTTAATTGATAGTTAATGACCCAAGTTAATAAATCTTGTAATATCCTACATAATGTGACCCGTGTATAAGAATTAAATTAAGTGGGAAGGATTAAACCTAATAAAGAATAGCATCAAAAGTTTCGGTAAAAAAAAAAGGACACACAATTTTACGAAGCAATTTCAGATAAAAAGCTTCAAAATAAAATCCTTCATAAGTCCAGGTTTGATTCTTTTAGTTGTTGTATTCCTAGTATTAATTATTATATTGGTAAAATTGGGAGAATGAGATTTTATTAATCTACATGGACCAATTAATGTTTTAGATTTAGGTGTCATTATGTTGCATTGAATTAATGGATAAACCATGATGAAGTAATGATAACCCAATAATAAGGTTAGCCAATAATTAAAAATTACCGTATAATAGTGAAAATTTTTGGTGTTGCACAGTGGATATGTTAATTTGGTTTCAGAATCTATATTATATTAGTCCGAAAGTAACCCACTTCAACTTTGAGATTATTTTTTTGTTATTACATTATAAATCAAGTTTTTACATATTAAGATAGGTAATTAAATATTAGGTATAAGATAATATATGAAGATTAGTTGGGATTATGTTATTTGGAGGAACTATGACCTAACCCTAAACTTGAAATTAAGAAAAATATGAGATTTAACCTATTAGTTGGAATCAAGATTTAGAAACACTACTATAAATTCGGGTGAGTTTTGAGTCTAGATAGACATATAGGTATTGTTAGTTTCAAAAATCTTATCGTGGTTACTTATTTGAATAGATTGTTTTGAGTTGGAAGTTCAACAAAAGGGAAGACTCAAGTTCCGAAGTGATTGTTCTACTATTTGAGGCAAGTGGATTTCTAAACTCTTGTTAAGCGTATGAAATTCGTGTATTTTCTTGTGCGTGTTGAGAACGATTTGGAGACTTGTTGCTTATTTTTATGTTTGTATTCCTTGCTGTAAATTGTGCTTTGTTATCAAAATGGTTATCTCCTCATTTCTCATTTGAGCATGTCAATTGCATTGTATCTGAGACACGATTGTGATAAGAGTTAAGTGATAAGAGGATGTACTATTTTGAGGGTCGTATCGCGCGCCACGATGGTATTATATTTCGAGGAACGTATCGCGTGCCGCGATGGTTACTATTATCGAGGTTCGTGTCGTGCGCCGCGACAGATGCATGGACAGATATGTCCCCCATGGGTCCCGGACTGAGAGACAGCGGGTGTGTATCGTTAAGAAAGACATGCATCACGATATTTGTCATTGCATCTCATGGCATTGCACATTTTATTATTGATGAACTTGAACACGTGTTTTGCTGATCTTGTGATTGTTTCTCTGTGAAGCTTGTGACTGTTGAATATTGAGTTGTTATTGAGAATGTGTAAACTGATAGAGTGTGGTTATTGAGTTGTGTGTTTGGTAAACTGTTAGGCTGTAGCGTGGAGGTTTAGATAGGGCGTATGGAGTACCCGTATTTTGTTCACTTAACTTGTGTTTAGAGGTTTGCTTGTTGGGTACCGCGTGGTTTGGTACTCACCCCTTGCTTCTACAAATTTTTGTAGGTTACGAGCCCGGATCTTCGTGATACCTGTCATTCTTTTCGTTTTCGAGGCATCTTGTGGAGGCTTGTGAGCTAGCTGCTTGTCATCTCAGAGAACTTTCCTACTCCAGTTTATGACTTTGTTTATACTTGAAAGACAACTTCATTTTAGACATCTATTTTATTTCAATCCTAATATTACATTAGAGGCTTGTGCACGTGACAACCTGATTTTGGGAATTGAATTAATATGACTTGATTTCATAATAGAAATTGTTGTTGGATTGTCATTTACTTCCGCACTTTGTTAGATATTGGGTTTTAGGCTGACTTGTCTTGGTGGGATAAGACGAGTGCCATACCATTTTATTCTTTTATTTTAGTGTATTCGATATTCTTAGACTTAGTATTGGAAATTAGATGTCCTTGATGTGATGACTATCAGATTTTGGGATGATAAGTATTAAACT
>JAKWJD010001291.1:0-46466 GCA_027705065.1 Solanum peruvianum | reverse complement strand
ATGACTTGGGCATCATTCTCTAGCTTGTTTATGGAGAAGTATATACCCCGGACTTTGAGGGATAGGAGGAGAGATGAGTTCCTGATCCTAGAGCAAGGCATGATGTCGGTTACTGCATATGAGGCTAAGTTTCGTGCATTATCCCGGTATGCCACCCAGCTTTGCTTCAGTCCACAAGAGCGGATTCGCCGTTTTGTGAAGGGGTTGAGGTCAGATATGCGGATTTCAGCCTTACAGGTACCTGCTACAGCAAAATCCTTTCAGGAAGTGGTAGACTTCGTGATAGAGGTGGAGGGAATGAAGCCAGATGACTTCACCATGGCATCGACATCTATGAAGTTTCGTAAGGGAGGTGAGTTTAGTGGTTCTTACTCCAGAGGGCAGAGTTCAGGAGGTTATCCAGCCCGACGTATTCAGTCTTCACTGCAGGCTCTAGCTGGGGGTCCACCGCAGACCGGTCAACATTTCTCTGAGTTAGGAGGTTATACCCAGACTTCGTCATTCTTACAGAGACCTACGCTTGAATCCAGAGAGTGTTATGGATGTGGGGAGATGGGACATATTAGGAGGTTTTGTCCAAAACAAAGTTACATACCCCCAATAGTCAGAGGTAGAGGTGGTCATGGGAGAGGCCGCCATTCTGGAGGACGTGGTGGCCGAGGTAATGGTGGTCACCAAAACGGCCGGGGTGACGGGCAAACTGGAGCTACTACAACACAACATGGTAGGGGCAATAGGCAGACAGGTGATAGGGCCCATTGTTATGCTTTCCCTGGGCGGTCTGAAGCGGAGACATGTGATGCTATTATCACAGGTAATCTTTTGGTTTGTGATTGCATGGCTGCTGTATTATTTCATCGTGGCTCCACATTTTCATATGTATCTTCCACATTTGCTACTGGTCTTAATTTACATTGTGAATTGCTTGACATGTCTTTTCGTGTTTCTACTCCGGTGGGTGAGTCTGTGATAGTTGAAAAGGTATATAGGTCTTGCCTTGTGACTTTTGTGGGGAGCAATACTCATGTAGACTTGGTTATCCTAGAAATGGTTGACTTCGATGTAATTCTGGGTATGACTTGGCTTTCTTCAAATTTTGCAATCCTAGATTGTAATGCTAAAACTGTAACGTTGGCCAAGCCTGGGACACATCCGTTAGTGTGGGAGGGTGACTACACTTCCACTCCAGTTCGTATCATCTCCTTTCTTCGTGCTAAGAGAATGGTTAGCAAAGGGTGTTTAGCTTTCTTGGCACACCTCAGGGATGATACTACCCAAGTACCTTCAATGAGTCGGTTTCGATAGTCCGTGAGTTTCTGGATATGTTTCCTGCAGACCTTCCTGGCATGCCACCGGATAGAGATATTGACTTTTGCATTGATCTGGAGACGCGTACTCGCCCCATTTCCATACCCCCTTATATAATGGCTCCAGCAGAGTTAAGGGAGTTAAAGGCCCACTTCAAGAGTTTTAAGTAAAGGCTTCATTAGACCAAGTGCATCCCCTTGGGGTGCTCTTATTTTGTTTGTGAAGAAGAAGGATGGAAGCTTTCGTATGTGCATAGACTACAGAAAACTGAATAAGGTAACTGTTAAGAACAAGTATCCTCTTCCTCGCATCGATGATTTGTTCGATCAGTTACAAGGTGCTTGTACCTTCTCAAAAATTGATTTGAGATCTGGTTATCATCAATTGAAAATACGGGCAACGGATGTGCCCAAGACTGCTTTTCGGACCAGGTATGGGCATTATGAGTTCTTAGTAATGTCTTTTGGGTTATGAATGCCCCTGCCTCTTTCATGAGCTTGATGAATGGGATTTTTAAGCCATATCTGGATCTTTTTGTCATTGTATTCATTGATGATATACTGGTATACTCAAAGAGCAAGAAAGAACATGAGGAGCACTTGAAAATTGTATTGGAAATGTTGAGGGAGAAAAAGCTTTATGCCAAATTCTCCAAGTGTGAGTTTTGGCTAGATTCAGTGTCCTTCTTAGGGCACATAGTTTCTAAGGATGGAGTGATGGTGGATCCATATAAGATTGAAGCAGTGAATAGTTGGGTAAGACCTACTAATGTTACAAAGGTAAGGAGCTTTGTTGGTTTAGCTAGCTACTACCGTCAATTTGTCAAGGGATTTTCCTCTGTTGCTTCCCAATTGACAAACTCGACTAAGAAGAGTGTTCTTTTTGTATGGTCGGACGAGTGTGAAGAAAGCTTTCATAAACTCAAGACCTTGTTGACTACTGCACCAATTCTTACCTTGCCAGTGGAAGGCAAGAATTTCATTGTTTATTGTGATGCATCCTATTCTGGTTTGGGTGCAGTTCTAATGCAAGAGAAGAATGTAATTGCTTATTCTTCAAGGCAATTAAAGGTGCACGAACGTAATTACCCGACCCATGATTTGGAGTTGGCCGCGGTAGTGTTTGCATTAAGGCAATGGAGGCACTATCTATATGGGGTTAAGTGTGAAGTCTATACGGATCATCGTAGCCTACAGTATGTCATTACTCAGAAAGATTTGAATTTGAGACAGAGGAGATGGATGGAACTACTGAAGGACTACGATATCACTATTTTGTACCACCCAGGAAAAGCTAACGTTGTGGGAGATGCGTTAAGTAGAAAAGCAGGGAGGATGGGAAGCCTAGCTCACTTACAGGTTTCCAAACGCCCATTGGCTAGAGAGGTTCACACTCTGGCTAATGACTTTATGAGACTAGAAGTAAGTGAGAAGGGAGGATTTTTGGCCTGTGTGGAGGCAAGATCTTACTTTCTTGACAAGATTAAGGGAAAGCAGTATACTGATGAGAAACTGATCCGGATCCGAGATAAGGTGTTGCGAGGAGAGGCTAAAGAAGCACAATCGATGAGGAAGGTGTTTTGAGAATTAAGGGAAGGGTATGTGTACCCCGCGTCCATGATTTGATTCACACTATTCTTACAGAGGCTCATAGTTCAAGGTATTCTATACATCCTGGTGCAACCAAGATGTATCGTGACCTAAAGCAACATTTTTGGTGGAGTAGAATGAAGCGTGACATTGTTGAGTTTGTTGCTCAATGCCCGAATTGTCAGCAGGTAAAGTATGAACACCAGAGGCCTGGAGGGACACTTCAGAGAATGCCCATTCCTGAATGGAAGTGAGAGGGAATTGCAATGGACTTCGTGGTTGGTCTTCCCAAGACAATGGGTAAGTTGACTCCATTTGGGTAATTGTTGATAGGTTAACTAAGTCTGTTCACTTCATTCCGGTCAAGGTGACTTACACTTCAGAGAAGTTAGCCAAACTTTACATCTCGGAAGTTGTTCGATTGCATGGAGTTCCACTTTCCATCATATCAGATAGAGGAACGCAGTTTACCTCTAAGGTTTAGAGAACATTGCATGCTGAATTAGGTACTAGGTTGGACCTTAGTACTGCATTTCACCCTCAGACCGATGGTCAGTCTGAGCGAACGATTCAGGTGTTGGAAGATATGCTTCGTGCACGTGTGAATTTGGTGGTCATTGGGATAACTTCTTACCCTTAACAGAGTTCTCATACAATAATAGCTATCACTCAAGTATTGATATGGCCCCATTCGAAGCGTTGTATGGGAGGAGATGTAGGTCTCCCATAGGCTGGTTTGATGCATTTGAAGTTAAACCTTGGGGTACTGACCTTCTGAGGGAATCGTTAGATAAAGTGAAATGCATTCAGGAAAAGCTTCTAGCGGCTCAAAGTAGGCAGAAAGAATATGCAGATCGAAAGGTTAGAGACTTGGATTTTAAGGAGGGTGAGCAAGTCTTGCTGAAGGTTTCGCCCATGAAAGGGGTGATGCGGTTCGGTAAGCGAGGTAAGCTTAGCCCGAGGTATATTGGTCCCTTTGAAGTTCTGAAGCGCGTGGGGGAGGTAGCTTATGAATTAGCCTTGCCCCCAGGACTGTCAGGAGTGCATCCGGTATTTCATGTGTCTATGTTGAAAAGATACCATAGGAATGGAAACTACATCATTCGTTGGGATTCGGTTCTGCTTGATGAGAATTTGTCTTATGAGGAGGAGCCTGTTGCTATTTTAGATAGAGAAGTCCGCAAGTTGAGGTCAAGCGAGATTGCATCCATCAAGGTTCAATGGAATAATCGGCGGTTGAAGAGTCCACTTGGGAGAAGGAGGCTGATATGCGAGAAAGATACCCACACCTATTTACAGATTCAGGTACTCCTTTTCGCCCTTGTTTTCTTCTTGTGATCGTTCGAGGACGAACGATGGGTAAATTGGTATCTATTGTAACTACCTATTTAGTCGTTTTAAGCAGTAGAGTTTATTCTATGGTAATAACTGTCAGGGTCGACATATCCCACGACGGACCGTCATGGGCACGACGGACGTCGAGGGGGTCTCGATCCAAAACACTTAGATTCTGAAATTTTGGGTACTGAGATCGACTCTCTGAACTTCACGACGGAATGGCAGGACGGACCGTCATTGGCACGACGGACCGTCACAAATCATTCCACAGAATTAACTCTCTGAACTTTGTGACGGACCTGCAGGGGACCGTCACAGTATGACGGACCGTAACAGCTGCGTAACCCTGACTGAGGTCGGATTTCTGTTAAAGTTTTAAGGGGCGTTTTGGACTATTCATGCTTATAATTATAAAGTTAGTGGGTTAATGTTAATAACTCAATTACTTGGGGGTTAAAGGACATAACCTTGAAATAAAATAGGGTTAATTTTATCATCTTTTATACTTAATTATATGACAATTAGGGTAAAAGAAAAAGGGTTTGAATAAGAAAAATAGAAAGAACAAGGAGAGGGAGAAACTAACGAACGAGAGAAAGAGAAGAACGCAGCTTTGGGAAAGTAGATTGCTTGATCACGATTCTTCGGTGGAAGTAGGTTACGGTTTATGCTATTTTCTAGCAAACTCTGAATAGCGAATGATATGTATTGGTTAGTATTGTAAATTCTTCTATATGCTTAATTGTGTGCATTGCATGATGTGATTATGTAATTGTAATGGTTGGAAAGATGAGGTTGTGAAGCTTAAACCTAAAATCCACTCTGTTAATGATGATGCCTTAGTATAAAAGAAGGCTTGATGAACTAAAAGAATGAGGTTACTGGATCGGGTGTCACGTTCCGACACCAGGATAGTAGTAGTGGATCGGGTGTCACGTTCTGACACCAGGATAGTAGTAGTGGATCGTGGGTCACGTTCCGACATCAGGATAGTAGTAGTGGATCGGGTGTCACGTTCCGACACCAGGATAGTACAGGATCGGAGTGTCACGTTCCGACACCAGGATAGAAGAGTATCGGAGTGTCACGTTCCGACACCGGATAGTAGAGGATCAGAGTGTCACGTTCTGACACAGGATAGTATGGGATCGCAGTGTCACGTTCCGACACAAGAAGAACAAAGAGAATGAATCTTGAATTATGCTAATATACTCAGATTGAAGAACCTAATTCCTAAATAAGTATGGTGTGGAGGCTTGAGTCCTCATAGATGTGTTTGGTGTTGTCGCAAATGATTCTTATACTTGTTGTTGTCACCTGTTAAGAATATTAGTTGATTTTATCTTATTATCTGACATATATTGCTTTCTATTTTGAGTTGGCCGATGATACCTACTCAGTACTTGTGCCTTGTACTGACCCCTACTTGTATTTGTTTTTCTTTGTTAATTGTGGAGTGCAGCAAACGTGCCATCATCTTCAACTCAACCTCAACTCTAGCCAGTCTTCATCACGCCAGATTTCAGGGTGAGCTATTGCTTCTAGCTTTGACTGGATCTTCTTCTTCATGTCTTGATGCCTTGAAATTCCGGCATGGACTAGCTGATTATTTTTTTTAGATTCCTAGACATTCTTAGATTTAGTAATTTGAGGATATATGTTCTTGTGGTGATGACTTCCAGATTTTGGGAAATAGTAACTGATAAATTTTAGAAGTTATGTTTGATTTCGTTAACGAGTTTTAACTCTTCCGCATTGTATTCTATTTATTATTGTTGAAATGTTGGGGTTTAGATTGGTTGGTTCGCTCACATAGTAGGATAAGTGTGGGTGCCACACGTGGCTCGTTTTGGGTCGTGACAAAATTAGTTAACAAATTTCAATCATTTGGTAGGTTAGGTTCGGCCAACCAAAGTGGTACAAAATTCAATAAAAATAAATGTAAAATAAGTTAAATCACTAAGGATTGAACCCAAGGCATCATTACATGGAAGCTACAAACAAATCAACAAAAATTATGACAAAAATAGATTGAAAGAGACTAAATTTCCAGCTTGCTGAAAATTGTAGTCTCGGACAACATTTAAAAAAATGATCTTTGCTTTAATTTTTTAAAAAATGTGAGGTCATTGTGAATTGAACACATGACCTCACTTAATGAAAATTTCATAAATATTTAGTGATGAAAATTCAAGGAAAAATACATGTGGTGAGTTGGGATTGAACCCACAACCTCTTGAATGGATGAAAGAGTTAGGAGAAAAATAAAGGAGAAAATAAATGTGGAGAGTGGGGATTGAACCCACAACCTCTTGGATAGATGAGAAAGTTAAGAGGTTCATTAGAAGATAAATAATGAGCTTGTGGGGGATTGAACCCACAACCTCCTTGACGTAAACGAAAAAGAAGAGAACAAAAAGAAAGGAATTATTATGGGGTTGATGGAGATCGAACTAGGTTCCCCCAAATCTGAAAAATGAATTTATCAAGTTTAAAATAAGATTATGTGTTCTCCAAGGGATCCAAAATCGGGTTCCCTTGTCCAATTCCATATTGACACATTAGTCATACGTAAGTAAATATTTAATGAATGCTACCTCCAAATATCGAAATCAATTTCTTGGCATATCTATAAGATGCATAAGTCTTGTACCACATCATCTTGGGTAAACATGAATAACTTAGACAAACTATGAATGATTCCTCATGGCTGGCATGTGTGGACTCATAAGTCTAGCATACGTTTAAAAGTAGGTGAGCCTAATATGTATGTGATAAAATGTTGTAACCCTAAAAGAGTTAAGTAAGAGTGTGAAACACACTAAATGGACAAGTGCCTTGGTATATGATGAAATGAACATTCACGTAAAGGGTGAGTAATTATGAAAAGCAAATGTGTTAAAGTTAATGAATGAGGTTACAATTTAATAAGAGTCTAATGTGAAAGATGAGAGAAAATCTCAAATGAGCGTAAGTAAATGTTACCAAAACGCACTCACCTATGAGGGTGTAAAGGTAATGAAGAGACCAGTATCTATGAAAACTCTAATGGAAGTATTCAAATTGAGGAATACTTAATACTAATGATGAGATGAGAAATAATCTAATAAGCTATGATGTCCTCATTCTAGAAGCAAACTTCCATGATGTATAAGTTGAATGTAATGGGATTTTATACTGAGCACCGATAGGCTAACTGTGAGCGGTGATGCCTTCCTTCGGGAAGGCCGGAGGTTCACGTAACTCTCATGAGATGAGACTGTCCGGCATTCCGGATATGGGTATCCTTATATCTCCTAGTCTTTGAACCTATACTGTCAATATTGGGATCTATCATTGTTCAATTCTCTATATACGCTAGCATGTTTTGGTTCAGTTTGGCCGGTGATTCCACCTCTTTCCGGTGTGGGGATTACACACTAGATTTCATGATGCTCACATGATCTATGTAAGTTAAGGTTAAATTTCCCAAAGAAAGAATAGGACAGCCTCAACGAATGCTTATAATGAAATGAACGATACCAAAGTTGTTAGAATAGGATAATCAAGAGGTGAGATAGACTTAAGTAATAGCACTAGGTTATTCTTGGTCATTGCATGACGAAACCAATGAGAGTCTTAAACTACATCCTAGGTATGATTGGTGGCTGCACTATTATATGAAAAAATGAAAATGAAGTATTTAAAAATGAATGAATGAAGCAGTCTATGTTTTTGTTAAAGAAGGCTCCCTAGTTGAGGTATCATATGTTGAGCCCTCATTTTGGGAAGTCCTAATATCAAATTCATGATTCCAAGGTCTCATGGCATATGAAAGAATCATATGAACTATGTCATATGATATGTGTCATATGTTATGTGTTTTGGCAAAATGAAAAGTATGATGATGCATGTTACTCTTATGGCATGAATTTCTTAATCTGAAATTGGCAAGTCCACTGACTTGACTTTCCATAATTCATATCGATAGGAAAGAGCTCTTCTTAATCATGCATGTCATTGGTGTGTGCTTTCATATACCCAAACTTAGTACAAGTGTACTAATCCCATACAACTCTATACTTTTAGTTGTACGCGCAGGCGGACGCTAGAACTTACGATACGACAATTCAATTCATTCGAACTTGGTAGGACCTCATGCGTTCGAGGACGCTTGCCCATTATATTGTATTATTGATATATGTTTCAATTAGTGGAGTATGTTCCACTAGAGTTTCATTCTCATTTTATTTCAGACATTGTATTGGTGCCATTTGGCAAGTAAACACTTAATGCAGTATTGAATTATTTCTTTCATTTGATGATCTTAATATTAGATGGTTAGTTATGAACACTTATGAGTTTAAGTAGAATATCTTATATGAATGTTTAGTAATAAAAAATTCAAATTTTCCACTAAAATTAACCTAGATGAAGTAACGATGACGTATGTAGGCTTGTCTGCGATCTCTGAGAGCTCAACGACGGCAGTCTCGTCTGGGTCTAGACTTTAGTCGTGACAGTTAGAGCCACCTACTCCTACATTTTCAAGTAGGAGGGTACTGTTCTTTTTACCTTCTGCTACCGCTTTAGCATGAAAAAATTCATTTTAAAAAAAAGACATTAAATGATTGCTCAAATGTACCATCCTACCAGATTTACCAACAGTTTTATGATTTAATCTGTGTTTACATTTATTACAAATAGCTTGTCTTTTATCATCATTTTGTATCATAAATTACCAAACAACTGATTTTTTTGCACGTTATACCTTAGACCTACAATGTACGCGGGAAATAGGGGTAGAACAACGAAAGAGAGCGGGATTAGGAGCCGGACTGGGAGTATTAGTAGTCGTAGGTGGCTCAGTTTCATCATCATCATCATCAAAGGTAGGTGTATCAGTATAATCATCAATGTCATTATCATTATCATAATCTCAAGGCAATTCCTCATTAAAATTACAAAAGAATGTTGTAAATGTTCGTGATAAGGATCTAATCCTTAATTACTATCAATATTAAAAATAGTATCATTAACATGTGTATAATCATTCGTACTCATTCTAACTATAGTAGATTTTTTAGTTTTAGACTAGAATTACTACCGGCTTTTGAATTATTTGAGGATGTAAAGTTATACATATTTTCAACATGCTCAATTGCACTTGTTTTACGTTTTCCTTTTTGAACAACATTTTTACGACAATCCATATTAAAATATTAAGCATGAGATTAGATATAAATTAGTACAAAAAATGTAAGGCAAAAAATAACTAAACAAAAAATAAATAAATAAATATTTCATATAAAAGAAATGTATATTATAAGTTGGAACGAATGTACCGAATGTCTACTTAAAAAAAGTAGACATTTATGACAACCGAAAGCCGAAAGCCGAAAGTGGAAACTTGAAAGTTGAATTTTGAAGCTTCAAATCCAATTTCGAATGACTAATTAAGGTAAAACCAGAATTTCAACAATTTTAAGAGATTATATATTATAGAAGTAGAGAGTAGAGAGTTGAAAGAATAGAAGATGATTGTGCATTTGAAAAGAATGAATGTTTAGGGGTATTTATTGGTAAAAAAAGGGTTAAAGTGTAATTTTTAAAAAACTTTGGGGTATTAAAAAGTTAAGGGGGTAGAGGGTGTAAATAGCTGTAAAAATGGGAAAATAGACGTTGGGGAAGCCCCCAGCCGTTACCCAACGACTATAAAATGGACAGATTTTTTTTAAAAAAAATAATTCGCTGGGTTGGACCAAACCAGTAACGGACCAGAATTTTCTAGAACTGGGAAAAACTGGTAAATCTCGGTTTCGTCTCATTACATGTCCCGGAACTGAACCAAACCGTTCCCTACCGAGATATATTGTAACTAAACTTTACAGGTAACGGAACAGGATGGAGAGAACCGGTCACAGACTGGGATAGAGCAGATCAGTTAATGGGAAGTGCCAGTTCTGTTGCCAGCCCTACACGATGTTTACTAAGGCTCTGTTTGGGTGAAAACCCAAAACCCTTTTAACTATTTTCAATATCTTATATAAAATAAGGGTGTTATAATTTTGTAGATACATGAGTGGAGGGATTTTGAAGAGAATGGATTGAGGCACACAAATTATGTTGGTGAAGGACCAACTCGATTGGCGAGCGTTATATTATCTTCTATTTAGATTTTCAAATCGGTTGAAGGTTTGTACGATTCGGTGAAGAAAAGAATCACTGGGTGTACCACCATGTCGTTTAGATAAAAGTTTAGTTACGTACCAAACAAGATGAGATCTGGTAATGTCTTATAAAATCAATATCTTAATGCTCCACCTTTTTTACATTGCTCCCAGTCTGGATTTTAGCAAAATCATAGTAATTTAGTCTTTACAAAATGAGGTAT
This sequence comes from Solanum peruvianum, assembly GCA_027705065.1. Classification (NCBI taxonomy): domain Eukaryota; kingdom Viridiplantae; phylum Streptophyta; class Magnoliopsida; order Solanales; family Solanaceae; genus Solanum; species Solanum peruvianum. The sequence goes on along the minus strand of JAKWJD010001291.1, from coordinate 35,858 downwards.
CTCATAAGTATTTCTAGTTGAGTGATTGTTGCTTGAATCTAGATCTACCCGCCTCTTGTCACCTTAATTTTTGCCATATCAGCAGCAAAGGTTAGTTATTCATCATACTCCTTCAAATATGATATTTCTTATGTAAAGATATTTTTTGCACCAGTAAGGTATGCTAAACATTATTAATATGGACATGAGTACAAATCTTCATACCCTAGGTGGCAATTGTGTAAATCTAGCTAAACGTTGAGTAGCACATTGAGTAAATGCTACTTCGAAGGGTTGCGGGGTCAATTTAAGAAAATTGGAGTAAGAAATAGGGCATCAAGTAATTTGGCGAGCAAGATCTGTCCTGCTAAGACACTCGGCAGTAATTTTAACTGACTGCGTCATAAGTTTCCCTAGCCTGCACCTAGAAGGCTAGATTATAGTGTAATCGTCGGTGTACTAGGTTTTGGTGATCGACATTAGATATAGTTTGGCAAACGAATTTCGCTTACATATCAACCCCAACCCAATTTAATTTTACTAACAACATCAATATTTTATTATAATGACAGGTATGACCAGATCTAAATTTGAAAGGAAACTAGCGTCTTCTCAAGGGAAAACAACTAGGGGTACGCAGAATGAACAGATACACACAGAGAAAGGAATAATTAAGAAACTTGTTGCAAGCATTAATGTAAAAATATATGGATATTCCCCTACAAAAATAATAAAAAGAAAAACTCTTATCAATATATGAGGTAATTGATAAATATCCTTAAATTATGAGAACATATATGTATCATCACTTCCAGCTTTTCACAAATCTTCATGGCTCATACATTCCATGTTTCATTTTGAGAGTTTTACGCATTACCTAAATCTCTAATGCCATCGGGAAGGGAACGTGTAGAATAAGTCAAACCAATCAATTCTGTAATAGTGTATGGGAGGGTAGTCATGTGCGATCCCCATAGTGTAAATGCTATGTTAGGTAGTTATAAAAAAATAGAGAAGGCATGCATACACATAAACAAAAAACTTAAAACACTTGATAACATAGCAAATTAGATAGCTCCCCTAATTTCATATGATTCCCTAAATTGGTTAAAAGCTGACAAAATAATTGAAAAGAAAAGGCCTAAATGTACAAGCTTTATATTGGTTTGGTTTTATCTATAGCTCAATAATTCCCTCGCAAACCAAATCTACCCCTCTCTCTGGCAACGCCTCATTCCTAAGCTACATTATTGGTAGAATTAAACTCAAATGATGGGAGATCATAGCTTCTGAAATCCTCATGTGCTCAAAATAACGGAAAATTTCACTTCCTTTCCCGTTATTGATCACTAAACTCTACAAACGAGCTCAAGTGCCTCGGGAATCTCAAGAGGATATATAAATCCCTCCTACATTATCCACCGATGTCAGAAGAATCAAAGCAAAATACCTTAAGAATCATAAAGATAAAAGGGTAAAGGGAACGGTGGCAAAATAACATCCAACAGATACAACATGGTTGATTCACGCAATGAGCAGAAACCAACCTACCGCTATCATCACAGCTCAGGTTCAGGTCATACAAGCTATGATTTACCTAATAGTAAAACTTTCTCAGTGTATATTTTCTAATAGCTATTCTAAAATGTCTATTGCACGATTGATCAAGACTACTTTTACTACTACTGTAACACCTTTAGAAGCCACCGTTGACAAACTTCATGCGAGACTGCAGTGTGTGAACCCGACCAGTGAACCATTGATAAGGTGAAATCATTAAAGAATGCAACCTTGGTAATTAAAATTGAATTAGAGCAGATGAAGTCCATATTTATGTCTGGACGAGTGACTAAGCTTGAACTATAGGTTCTGACAAAAATAAACATCCTTGAGGACACACCCTATATTGATGTCAAGGAACAAATAGAGACAAAACAAATCTTGATGAAGGAAATATTGCTTGTTTATGATGAGTAAAACCCCGCTATCTCCAATTGAGAAACACAAAAACACATAGAAAAGCAACTTGAACATGATTTCTTTACTCTCTCTTCCATATAACGTTGCATTAAATTCCGTGTATCAAATGAATCATACTTGAGGACAAATGATTTTTAATTATGGTAGGGATGAGGCTCACCTTTGTTTTGCATATCTTGAATGTTGTTTTTAAATCATCATGTTTTGTGACAGGTTGTCTGTTTTAAATTGTGTTCTTAAATATATTTTTGTGGATTATTTTGGGATCCTAATTTCATATTAATTTTTACCCTAAAAAAAATTCACATTTGAAAATTTTGGCGTCTTTTGTGTTGATAGTGGCCGTTCTTGTAAAAATTTATGTCTTGGTTTTGATCAATACCGATGACTTGAAAAGTGCTCTAAATAGAATATAATGCATGCGCGGCTACAACGAGAACAAACAAAGTTACATAGACAATATGTGAACTCTTAACATCAAATTCTTATTTGCCAATTATCTAATTTATTCTTTTGCGATGACAATTGCACACTACAGAATGTGTATAGTATTGTTTGACTTATGTGTCAATGTCTTGTGTAATGACCTTACTTTGAACCTTGCATGAATCAACCTATAATTTTCCCTGTTAGTCTTATTTACATAGAAAGGTATCTTCTAGAGATGATCATAAGAAACATTCAAAGATTGTTATCCAACTTTGACATATGCCTGTTTTGTCGCCTACCCGTGAGCGCGTGAAACTCTCTTGAAAACCCTTTGACCCTTACCTCTTCTTTTGAAAAACTTTGATGAAACCCAGACCTTACTTTATCCATCACATATAATCCCCTTGAGAAGTGATATTAGTGAATCACCAAATTGGACAAATCCTAAGTTGGTGGTGTGGTAAGAAGGGAAAGAAGAAGTCAAGAAGTGAAAGAAAAGTCTTGCAAAGCCATGGTATTGCAAAGAAATGAAAACCAACAAAGTATATAAGAAAAAGAATATAAAAAGGAAAAAGAAAGAAAAGAATGAAAAAGAAGGTTATGGAGAAAAACAAAAAATAAGAAGAAGAAGTTGGATTTCAAAGCAATCCATGGAGAAGAATAAACGATGACTTAAAGGCACATCACTAAGGATTGTTGAAGAGAGAGAGGGAATGTTTGAGAATGTCAGATATCATTGAAGAAAAAGTCACCGACCCTAAATTACCATACCTTTGCACTCACCCCTCATTAAAAGCCTTATAAAGACCTTTTTGATCCTGAGTAAACTGAATCGAAAGTCAATTGAAAAATAAGGGCAAACCTATGGGTGAATACATACATTGTGTTTATAAGTGTGAGTGTGAGCGTGCATCAAATTCTTAATAGTAAGTTGATAAATCTACATGTGTGAAAATTGAATCATTATTTGTGTAAGGGCATGTAGATACTTTTTTGGGTTTGAACTTGCATTAGTAGCGCGTATTCTGAGCTCTAGAATCTTGGTAATGTTGTGTTAAAACTTGAATGTTTCAGTATACCGTTGAGATATGCATGAGTATTTGAGTCTTGTTTTGTATATTCATGATTGAGTCTTGTGTAGCACTATTTGAGACATCCTACTGGAATGGCTGAAATTGAATTTTACTTGAGGACAAGTAAAATATTAAGTTGGGGGTGTTGATGAGCCCGCAAATTGGACTAATCTAGGGAAATATTTTAGTGAAAAAAATTTACTTGATTGTGTATTTTATATCAATATCTAATAAGAACTCCAAATTATAAGGTGTTTTAAGATTTGGTACGAGCATGTACATAAAGGTGCGAAATGGAGTAAAAGAGTTGAAGATGCAAAGGTGCGCATCACCAAGCACACTTCGCAATCCACTATATAGCAACATTACACCTTCTATTACAACACGTGATCCCTGACTAATGTGGATCAAAAGTCGACGAAGAAGAGCAGTCTGCACATCACCGATCACTTGCATGAAGCAGAATATTACCGCCTAAGAATCGAGAAAAAAAACAAGGAAAGCATCGTGTAAGCGGCAATGGACCGAATGAAGGGCCAGTGTACAATCACTTGTTGAATCACGACTTAATATGCTAAAAAGATTCTCCAGCACAATTGTGAAGTTTATATAGAACTCTTATATTAATTAGATACAAAAAAAATAAGAAGTGAAACATTCTACCACCTTATATTTTAGTTTAGAAACTTTGTTCTTGTGTTTTTCTCTCAAGTTTTGAGTGTGGTTTGTAGAAGCTTGAAGAATGAAGTTCTTCTTTCAGTTTTGAAGTGGGTCTTATCCATTTACCTTTCTTTGCTGCTTTTAAGGTTTAATCTCTTATACCCACTTGATTTCTTTATCATATTAAGTGTATTTAATTATAACTTGATGTGTGCTAAAAGCCACAATCTTGGGGTGTGATTTAGGAATTATGGGTTGATTAATTTGTTGGGTCATGTTTGCTTGTAGCTTAGATGACATTTTTAATAGTGATTTCACCTAGTAGTTCTGGTTTGATCTAATGGGTTTATAATTGCAAATACAAAACTACCCATCTTTTTTTGACTTGCTGGAGGAGGGGTATGTGAAACTAAGACTACCAGACTGATCTCCTAAGGAATGGGTCGACATGAGGTCCAATCGAGAGGGTGAGCCCTAGTCCATGTCCGAGCACTCCCGTTGAATGTTCAAGTATGGATAAGGCATAGGATGGATAGTTTATATGAGTAGGTGTCTTATAGGAACCCATTTGATATGGGGTAAGTTTGCCCGAGTGAGAATATGCTCTCACTTAAAGTTTAGCTTAGTCACCACTGTCTTGTGAAATTAGCTACCGAAAGCATGACCCACCACTTGTATCTTCATATATTACTATCACAACCAACGAACTATCTCCCATACTTGTTTTTCAAAAAAAAATCGCTATTCTACTACTTGTGACAAAGCCCTTTTAATATTAAAAAATTTCTAAAACTACCACTGTTTGGGAAAGAATTCTAAGGAGCTACTACTTTCACTACCACTCATTTAAGACACGACCCCAACCCTTGGTTGTGTTACTAAACTATCTTCAATTCGTAGACACTCAGATTGTATACTAGTGTCATTGATCACGAGCATATAAAAAAAATTATCACATCTCAAATGGGATATAAATCATAGAAAGAAAAATTTAGGCAACTCATGTTCTTAATAGCAATCAAATTGATGTTACTAATCATAGAGGAAATTATATGATGAAACAAATTTATACTATTTAATTAGTAATCATAGTTATTGTTTGCGATAATTAACATCCCGCAATTAACATTAACCATTAATTTTGTGGGATGATTTTGAATTTTTATAATTAGTCACATTTCAATAATTATAAACTAACAATTATTCATTTGATTTGTATTTGGATACACTGGCTTTGCATATGACAATGATTTCCTTTAGTTTTTTCAGTTTTATCACCATTTACATTCAATCTTTTTGTGTATATTTTAAATTTAAAGTGTATCTAAACATGTAGTTTTTTAATGTTATCTCATTTATATAATTTAATTTGTATAGTATATTTTGTATAACTGTTTAAATTTCATATGTTTATGTTTGTATCAATTCGTTATTTTGAGCATGCTCATTGAGACCTTATATTATTCAATTATACAAACATAAGTAAAATATACAACTTACCCGTGAATTAAAAAACTAAAATGCCACTTATACAAATTATAGCCCTGTCTGGCTTGCCTCTCTCCTCCCTTTCTCAACCTTGGTTGTCTCTCTCCTGCCCTCCCAAACTCAATTGCCTTTCTCTTCAATTTCTCAATCTTGCTAGCCAGATTTACAAATACCTATGTATACCAGTTACATATATACAATTATTCAATTTAATACAGATACAATTACAACTCTCTACCCTCTCTCGCTCGCCTCTCTCATCCCTCTCTCAATCACGATCGCCACTCTACTTCCTATGACATGTAGCTATAATCATAATCTGCAAACTATACCTATGGAGCATAATTATATTATTTTTGAGTGGTTGTATACAAAAATCTCCTAAACATAAATACAACTATTGATGAATCAATAGAAAAAAAATCGATGATTCTCAATTCGGTTAAAGCTCTGATGTATATTCTCCTTTCATCAAAGTCATAAGTCGAGGCCCCTTCCAAGAAGAATTTTTGGGGCTATTTATAAGTGGGGGAAAAAGACGTAAAAATATTAACCAAACCCATGAAGGATTAGGTAAAATTTGGATTTGTAACACCCCAGAAATTTTCAAACTATGACTCGAGTTATTCTTCGTAGTGAGTGAGATTTTACCAACGAATGAAGAACTTCTAATGTTTTAAGTCACTAAATGTAGTACTTGAGCTTGAATAAGAACTAAATTTGAAATAGAAAAAATCTTAAATTTTGCAAGTTAAGCTAATTTGAGTTTGGGTCGACCTCAAACGCCCATAAATCCTATATTCCCATTAGTCTGGTGTTCTACAAGATTATGTAGGAAATATCTTTCAAATTCCACTGTGTTTGTCCAGTTTCGAGTTTGTAGAGAGATAAGTTCATTCAAAGGTTGGTTGTCTTGATAAGAAAAGTCAAAAAAGGATTTTACAGGGGTATTTTGTCTTTCCGTACCAAATTATATTTTATATTTTTAGCAATGCTTCAGATGTCTAATATGATTGGGTTTAGATATATAATCCTAATATAGGCCTAGGGTTCTAATTGAGTGTTCAATAAGTAAAAAAAAGGGAAAAAAGGAGAGGATCAAGTGTTCGTCGAGATTCTTGCATTTTGTTTCGGATTTTCACCATGGATTTAATCCTTAAGAGGTATTCCTTCTTCCATAGTTTTGGATTTTTTCACCAACACGCCAAACATATTTTTCAGCGTGATTTTAGTCTAAAAGTAGAAGTATTTAAGTTCTAGAGAAGTGTTCTTGAAGTTCTTTAAAGATCTTGTTTATTGGGGTTTTAATGATTTATTAAGATGAATGTTATTGTTATGACTGGATTAGTGTGTACCTAGGTTGGGAAATTTAATCTAAAGAAAACTTTTAAAAATAAATCCAGTAAGAGAGATTTAGGATAACAGAAGAGAGGAGAATTTTTCGAACATGGCGTTAAGAGAGGCTAGCACGGCGCGCCTCAGAGGCACCCAAGGGGATGGGACGACGCCCCTGCAGTGCACCCATATGCCTCTTCTGATTTTAGTGTAACACCCCAAAAATCTTCTGACCTAGACTAGAGCCTTACATAATAAACAATGATAATTCTAGGCTGAAAAGAATAGGATTAACTTGGTGTGGAAGTATTGATGCCTAAACGTCAAGAACCGACCTTGACGTCCAATTTACTAGTACGCTAAGCTAGTGAGGTGCTACTACTAGTTATGTGGTTCAAAGGAATCGTTTAGGGGCTTAACCATGAAAAATATGATGGTTATGTGTTCACAGACCTAACAAGTTATTAAAGAGGTCAAGCCCATTGGAGGAGTGCCTAGCTTAAGGGGAAAACCAAGGCCAAGAGAAAAGTCTTCCCAAAAGAGAGGCTACTGCCTCAAGCTCAACGGGCGAGACCAATAACCGTGGTCAATTTCACGACCCGCCTAGTTAGTGATACGCTCAAACTTACTTCTCAAATGAGAAGTAAAGCGGTCGTGTCAAGTAAATAACCCAACTAGTGAGGTTGGGATCGTTCCCACGAGGAAAATAGTCTAGACTTAACTTTAACTTGTTATACTATTGTTCGTTGATGACTTCCTTAGAAAGTAAAAGCATAAAAAGGGGGTTTTGTATTTCCTAATGAGTAAAAATAACTAGTGAACTTGACAGAGACACTTAATAGCTTTTAATTTTGGGTTTTAATCATTAATCAAAGTAACTAGGTTTACATGTTCCCCCAGGTTCATAACTTGATAATTCTAACTATAACAATTCTTTCCTAGTATCTTGCATGCAAAGTGATAAATTATGTATTTCTAAATCCTTGGTCCGGCATCTAGAAAATGTCACTCCGCCCTTGGTCCGGCTACATGTGTTGCTTTCCTAACCCTTATCTTTACCTCATATAAGCATCGTATTCGATATTTTACTAAGTTATTACCTCGTACCAATCAATACTAGCCTATTAGATAGTATACACTAAATCTATGTTAATAATTCTTTTCCTATTATCTACCTCCTTGGTCCGGCAAGTAGCATTAAGGCGAGTTCTAATGTTGATCATCCGTTAAAAAGACTTCTAAGTGAAAGAATTATTAATACATGCAAGACACTATTCTAGAATTGTTATTTTAGCTAGGGTTTATCTCATTATTTGCTTATGGTTCCCACATCCTAGTTATGGAGTTTAGTTACTCATAGCCATAAACACAATAGTCAAATATATTAAATAAGAATTCATGTACTTACTTCAATGAGAAAGAATAAAGTCCGAAAATTTGCTTGATTAATCACCAAAAATCACTTGTAAGAATCTCCAAAATCACACACTAATACACAAAGTCTAATAATATGATGTCTAATCTAGCAGAGTCTAACCTCAAAAACGAGGTTTTTTGAACTATTATAAAAAAATAAAAACCTAATTAAACAAGGATTCTAATTACTGGAAATCTGCCAAAACGCGACTGGGTCGACGGACCGTCGTGGTCGCGATGGACCGTCATGGACTCCGTCGTCCATACTTGAGCATTTCTTCTGCTGCTCTCTTATAGGCCTCGACAGCAAGTGTGACGGACCGTCATAGGCACGATGGTCCGTCGAGGGTCTTCGTTTCAAAATACTTCAACTCTTGGAATCTGGGTACTGGGATCACTTCTCTGATCTTCACGACGAACCTGCAGAACGGACCGTCATGGCCATGACGGACCGTCTCAAGCTTCGTAATCCCACACTTGGTCAGACTTCCCCATCTTCCTTCAGCAGCTGCACTACGCTGCCACCTACGGACCGTCACAGCACGACGGACCGTCATAAGCTCCGTAGGTGGTCTCTTCTGTATTTTTTCGCTCATAAAAATCTCCGCATTCTGCTCTGGACAGATTTCCTGCAAAACAAAGAGAAACTTATATCAAAATTAGCACAAAAACGCTTTCGGACACACTAAACTTAAGGGAAAAGTATTAATTATACCGTGAAACCACGGTATATCAACACCCTCAACATAAATTCGTTGTTTGTCCTCAAGCGACGCACTATGACTCACTACACAATCTTTGTACAATAGTATTAATGTTTTATCCTTTGCAATCATTTGGCTATCATCCCGATTAATCTCATCAAATCTACGCATGCTATCACTATTAAGTTTGAATTTTGTGGGATTAGAACATGACACAGACTCACCATGCACTAACACCTATCCTCTTCAATTTCTCACCGAGGTGCTAACAATTCCGGTATTGCATCTAGTGTCCTCACTTCAAAAAAAATCCCTCATTTTTCACAAAATGATTTCAGTTTGAGTATAAAGATTACTTTTCAACACTCGCTCTCAGAACAAAGTCACACTCATTCATACCTATTGCCATAAGCTGCCCTTATTTCACTGCCTAAGTTGGCTATACAACCCTTAGGATCACGATAGGACTTTCTTAGCTTGTAACATAGGCTCAGAGTCAGGTAGGGTATATTTGTATACATTAGTGACTTTTTCCCTCCTTGACATATCAGCTAAACCTTCCACTTTCTATCACTTTATCCGCCAGTTTCTCCCATTCTTTGACCTGCTATTTCCCTTCTTTCTTCATTTGTGTAAGTGACTCTTTTTTCTTGTTTGTAATTCTTGTATATTCTTTTTTTTTTTTACTTTCTTTCAACGAGTTCTGAGTCACTTCACTTTTGTTCTTTCTATCTCTTTTGTTCTTTCAACCCCACTTCCGGAGCATTGCTCAAAACAGCCACCCTCAACTCATGGCTTTGCCATGAGTCAGGTACACAATACCAAAGTTGGGTCAGGGCCATACGAAGGTTGTCTATGCATTAGCCACCCTCACTTATGCTTTTGGCATAAGCTGAGGTGCACATGTCAAGGAGGGACCAGGGCCAACATATTGTTCCCAGAAAAGATCAGTTGGGTGAAAAAGAAAGGTCTAATTTTAAGCTCAAGTATTTGGATCAAAGAAGGATAACTTTCATTTGGTTTCTTTGTTTAGGCTAGAAATGGGCTATTTTGAATAAGGGCCTATGATCCTTTCCTAATTGTCTAATAAAGCTTACTTTTAGCAGGACTAACCAGGCAAGTTCTAGCTCAGTACCAATAGTGGACTATTCAAATTTCCTCACACTCACTTGACATCTCATCACTATACCAGATTATCAGACACCTAGTTCGACTTGAAGATTTAGGGTAATGCAATGGTGTAACTCTATTTCATGTTTAGAGCCACACAATTATCAGTTACTACGCCTAGTCATGCAAACATTTTCTAGTTTTATCAGGATATCATTTTAGCCATCATGCTTCAGAGTTAAACTATGTACAAAAGATGTAACGTGCCTGTTAACAGAAAAAGTAATCAGTCTTTTGGGGAAAAAGAACACAGGCAAGAAAACCCCAAAAGAGGATGTGAGTTGGGCTACTCAGACTTCACCCTAACACTCACTTTCCATTTACCCCACCCCAAATAAAAAAAGCATGCAATTGTCCCCAATGCATAAAAAATCTAAATATTAGAGTGGTAGGTGAAGCAAACCTGTGGCGCATAGCGCCGTCGATCAGCAAGCTGGTGGGTCCGGTTCCAGAACCCACATCCTCTGAAATCTGGACCACCCTCAGTGGTGTCCTCAGCAACAACCGCACCATCAGTAGTGCCTCCTGCTGTCTCTACAGTGCGGGAGCTAGACGCCCCAGCCGCTATCTGCGATGCTCTGATTTGGTGTGCCTCCGCCTCAGCAAGTGAGGCTCTCCTCGCAGCCTCCATCTCTCGGCGCTCCTTCTTCCTTGCTCGCGCCTCATCCTCTGCTCGACCCCCTACGCCTCTTGGCACTCTCTGAAGGGGGAGGTGGTGGAATTTCAGAAGTAGTAAACAGAGCCGCCAATACTGTGTCCTCAGCAGGCTCGACAGAAGGGGCCTCAGAATCGGCACCCTCGCCGCTAGTATCGTGGCGATGTCTGAACGAAGACTGTCGACTGCAGCCTGAAGAGTCGAACATCTACCGGAGGGGCTGGTCGAGCTAACACTCTCAACTCAAAGGCATCGAGGCGCTGGTTAACCTCAGCAATCTTCCACTGCATCTTCCTCTCCATACGCGTCAGACTCAGTAATAGACTTCTGCATCCACGGCTGGATATGATGCAGAAGAGTGGCCATTTGTGCCTCAGTTTTTGGACCCTAGCAAGCGGGGCCAGTAACGGTTAGAGGGGCTGTGCTACTACCGGGATAGACTCGACCGGGGTAGTGTAGTGGATGCCTGTGTAGCTGTGCGGGCCTGGGCTACCGAATCTACAAGATCATCAGCAAGAGGGGGCATCTCTGGACGGGGCCTCTGCGTGGCGCCAACTCATTGGCCTCATCTCTGATGAGGCCGACGTCAACGGTGCCCTGCGGGGTCTTCAACTGATCTATGTGCCATATGGGCACACCTGCAGACCTGCAAAGGGCAAAGATCATACACGGAAGGGGTAGGTAGTAGTGACCTTTAATGCCCTCTCGTGCATGACTGCCTGGAGAAGCCATGCGAAGTCCACCTCGAAGCCGGCTATCATCGCCGCCATCAACACTGCTCGATCCCAGGTGACATGTTATCAGAAGCTGTGGGGAAAGGCAGTGACGGACGAGCAGCCACAAGAACTTTGCAACGAACGTGAGGTTGGACTTCTTGATGGCCCCCTTCATCAGTGACCCAATCGGCACCCTCTCCGTCGACTGATAGGTGCAGGGCCATCCACCTCTTGGTGGTCTCTCTCAGTGCCTGCAGCGCAAGAACTGTCCATCCTTTACTATCTGCCAGCGATAGTCAAACTCGGCAGTGATGGGGGTCCGCGTAGCATCTGCACTCTCGCCGTATAGGAACCGGCAGATAGCTGGCGGGGAAATCAACCTGCACGCCTCGGACTCGAACCTGCTCCAGTGGGGCCTGTTTAGCGGGAGAAGCCCGCCTATCGATCTGTGATCGAGAGTCGCTACGTAGGATGCGTAGAACTCTCGGACCACTTCCTCACTGTATCGTCCCAACGGACGGGCTGTCCACTCTAAGCGATGCCTGGTGAATAGTGTGGGTCTATGATGGGGAACCGGTAAGGCGGATCTCATCGCTGACTCCTGTAAGTACTCGCCGTCCAAGGTGAGTCGAGTCATTACTCCTTTATCAGTCAGGAATTTGGCGTCGGAGTAAACTTGAAACTGGCCTTCGACACACCACCGGTTTGGCTGGTCAGAGGCTGGGGTGGGGACCTGGGCTGGTGCGCCGGATGTAGAGTCTGAACTGTCAGCCTCATCAGACGAGGCCGACGCTGCAGCAGTGGCGGGTGCGGGAACCTCAGCAGAGCCTGAAGCTTCCTCGGACCATGATACTCCTAAGGAGCCAGACGCTCCTTCCTCATTTGTGGCTGACCCAGAGGGTGTGCCGGTCAGTGTGCGCTCCTCATCAGACTGGGAGGCAGTGACTACGCCGGACGCCACAGTCTTAGGTGTGGCTCTGGGGGCACGTGCAGCACGGGAAGGTGCGGAAGTGCCTGGGGGCACATATTCAGGGTCCCGCTATCATCAGAGCCGATGATCAAGCGTGTAGACGGAGCGACAGACTTAGATCGCCCGCGTGCGTAGGTGCGGTCTTGCTTGGGTGCCATAGTAGATAGTACCTGTAAAGGATCAATATTAGTATGAGTAGTGGCAAACAACACAGGCAAGCCCATACGACATAAATCATTGAAAATAGTGTGTTAGTGATATTGAAACTGTATCACACGACGAGCCAGATGACGGCTCGTCGTGGCTATGACGGACCGTCATGAGGTCCGTCGTGTTGTACTTAGTCTATGTATATATAAAGAACCCTGAAAGAGGGGTCTCTGACCATCATGACGGTCGAGCAGGACGGACCGTCGTTGGTACGACGGTCCATCGTAAGAGTCCGTCGTAGGACACTTAGAAAATGTTGGGAGACCCTTATCAGAGGGGTCTCTGACCATCATGACGGTCGAGCAGGACGGACCGTCGTTGGTACGACGGTCCGTCGTAAGAGTCCGTCGTAGGACACTTGGAAAATGTTGGGAGACCCTTAGAGAGGGTCTCTGACCGGTATGGCGTCATGCAAGACGGACCGTCGTGAGTACGAGGGTCCGTCACAAGTGTCCGTTGAACGACACTGGGAAAAAAAATGGAGACCCTTAGGAGAGGGGTCTCTGACCGGTACGACGGTCTTGCAGGACGAAGTCCGTCACAAGTGTCCATTGGAGGACACTTGGAAAAAAAAATGGAGACCTTAGGAGACGGGTCTCTGACCGGTACGACGGTCATGCAGGACGGACCGTCGTGGGTACGACGGTCCGTCACAAGTGTCCGTTGGAGGACACTTGGAAAAAAAATGGAGACCCTTAGGAGAGGGGTCTCTGACCGGTATGACGGTCTTGCAGGACGGACCGTCGCGAGGACGACGATCCGTCACATGTGTCCCGTAGACAGGAGTGCTAGGGATTGGCAACGGACCCTACGACGGTCCGTCGTGGCTACGACGGACCGTCATCGGGTCTCGTTCTGAATGACAGAGACAGAACTGTAGGTACCCTAAGCAACCCGATGAACCCACATGGTCTTGTAGTGTTGTGGACCTATATGTGTCTATCCCAACTACCTAGGAAACTATTAATGCGAAATCACCTAGGTCTAGGTTGTTAACATGGCAAATTCAAACATTTGAGCCTAGGTTTAGACATAATCATATAAGGGAAACAAGATACGACTAAGAACTAAGCTAATACTAACTAATAAACAAAAAACACAAGATAAATGAGTATAAATAGAGACACATACCTTGGAAATGTAGAAAAAGCAAATGGAGAATGATTCAGATGGCAAGGTAGACACCTACAGCAGCAGCACCGACTAGTAGATGATAATTATAAGGCTTAGGAGGATTTGGGGGCAATGATCAATGGGGGATGTGTGGAAGTTGAAAAGAGAGGGAAGATGAGAGGAATAAGGAAGTAATGGGGGAAATATGGAGGGGTGGGGAGTATAAACGGTCAGATTTTGAAAAGGGTCCAGCCGGGTCGGGTCGGGTAGAATTCATTAATCACGCGACGGTTCCCCGACGATGGTCCGTTTCACTTGCTACGACCCATCGTAGGTTCCATCGTGTGGTCCTAATTTCAACTGACAAAAAACGTACCTGGTGTGACGGATGCTTATGACGGTCCGTCGCAGTCGCAACGGTCCGTCGATGTACCCGTCAGTGGATGCTGCGGAGTAGTTTTCTGCAGAATTTCCTAGTGATGTGCCTGCAAATTTAGAACCCATAAATAGAAAAATGCTACCATTATTAAAAAGACGATAGTGTATTGGGTTGCCTCCCAACAAGAGACTGATTTAGTGTCGCGGCACGACTGGGGACCCTTGATTACTCAGAGTTCATCAAGATGGTGTGTCTCTATCACTTCATTCCCGATGCTTTATGCCCAAAATAGAGTTTTATTCTATCTCTATCCCTCTTAAACCACACTCCCTCCTTGGCTCTTAACTCAACTGCTCCATGAGGTAATACTTGGGTAATCAAGTAAGGGCCAGCCCATTTGGACTTGAACTTGCCCGGAAGACAAGGTGACCCAGAACTTTCTACAAGCACCAAGTCTCCAACCATAAACTCTTGTTTTGCAGTTTTGTGTTCATTCCACTTCTTCATCTTTTCCTTGTGGGATATGGCAGATACCGATTGGAGCTCACCACCCTGCCTCATGGTCCTACAAATATTGAAGGTCGCTTCTTCATTATTCAACCGAAATGTCATCTGTCCCTTCTCCATATCAACTAAGGCTCTACCTGTAGCAAGGAATGGCTCGCAAGAATGATAGACACTTCAAAATCGACCTCGCAATCAAGAATAACAAAATCAGCCGGAAAGATGAATGACTCCACTTTTACTAGAACATCATGGAGTATCTCTATAGGTCGTTTCACTGTCTGATCAGCCATCAGTAGCCGCATCGCAGTGGGTTTTGGATCCCCTAAACCCAAACTTCTTGTAAATTGAGAAGGGCATGAGATTTATGCTTGCCCCTAGATCACATAATGCTTTCGCAAAATGTAATGACCCAACTGTACAAGGTATAGTGAATGCACCCGGATCTTCTTTCTTTTGTACTAGGGATCTTGTAGCAATAGCACTACAATGCGGTAATCTATCATCATCCTCAAAAGTAACCGATCTTTTCTTGGTGACCAGATCTTTCATAAATTTGGCATAATCGGGCATTTGTTCTAGAGCTTCTACCAAAGGGACATTGATAGAAAGCTGCTTCAACATTGTTATGTAGCACCGGTATTTACCATCTTGGTCTTTTTCACTAATCTCTGAGGGAAAGGTGGTGGTGGCCTAGGAATGGGGATTACCTTCTTAGGTAATTCTGCCTCTTTTCCATTACTTTCCTCTGCTTCACCACTACCCTTCTCCACATTATCATTATTCTTTCTCACATTTTCCTCAGCAAATGGCATCGGTGGGTCAATGGTTTGATTACCACCCCGATTAGTGATTGCCATACAGTGTGCATCATTCTTTGGATTTTGGACAGTGTTGCTAGGAAGAGTGCCGGTTGCCGTGTGTTCACTGTCGCAGATAATTGGGCCATTTGCATTCGATCTGCTTAATTGAAATTGCATGTGTATCAACTTTTTGCCCAATACTAGCTAAGTCACCCCTTAACTTTTGATGTGCTCATCACTAGCATCAAATCTCCTCATCATTTTGTGAAACATATCCTCAACTCGTGCCATACTATCTCCACCATCCCTAGGATTAACTTCACGATTTTGGGAGGGACATAGGGCCCATTCCTATCATTTCTGTTACCGTAGTTACCCATGTTGATGTTGTTGTCGCGGTTACCATCTCGGACATAATGACCCTTACGGTTGTAATTACCATAGTTCCGACCTTGGTTCCCTTGACCTTGACGCCAATTATCCTGATTTTCGCCTTGGGCACTTGGTCGAAAACCCCCAATCTGTTCATTTACAGCATAGGAATCCTCCGCATAATAACACTCATCGATTGGAGGTGGTGGTTTAGCCAAGTAGTTGACTGCATTAATCTTTTCTGCACCCCCAGTGACATATTTTAGTACCAACCCAAGCTCCGTTCTCATCTGAGCAATTTCTTCACGAATATTATTTGTGGCTGGGTTGTGAGTGGAGTGCACTGCGAAGGTGTTTCTCCCTGTATAGGACTTCCTAGTACTCCAAGCTTTGTTGTTACGGGAGATTTTCTATAATTTCTCAGCAATATCAGCATAAGGGCATTCTCCATAAGATCCACCTGCTATAGTGTCCAACACCGCTTTATTGTTATCATCCTGTCCCCGATAGAAGTATTCCTTCAGTGACTCATCATCAATACGGTTATTTGGAATACTTCTCAAGAATGAGGTGAATCTGTCCCAAGAACTACTAACTGACTCTCCTGGTAGTGCCACAAAGTTGTTCACTCTGTCTTTGTGGTTTAATTTCTTGGAGACCAGATAGTAGCGTGCTAAGAAGACATCCCGTAGATGGTTCCAAGTGAAGATGGAGTTGTATGGGAGCTCAGTAAACCACATAGCAGCCTCTCCCGTCAGTGAGAGAGGAAACACTCTGAGACCTATTACATCTAGATCCAAATCTGGCCTCCCCACACAACTTTTACACACAGCCCTTACCTTAGCTATATGGGCATGTGGATCCTCAGAAGGTAGCCCTGAAAACAAACCTCTGGCAGTGAGCATTTGCGTCAGGCTACTAGTCACCACAAAAGTGGTGCCTGTGGGTAGAGGGGGCAAGACAAGTGGCCCATACGAGTCTGCGATGTTATCATACCCTCTATAGTATGCTTGGGGCCATGGAACGGGATTTTGTCCCCTCTGGTGATGTTCACCTGGAGCGTCGGGTAACATCTGACCATGAACATCCACTGGATCTGGGATGTTCTGGTTTGGATCCTCATTATTTATTCCAAGTTTCGATTCATGTTGCACAGTGTACGCTCTAACTCACGATCGTAGGGAAACAATGGTTCTCTTCCTCTCAGTGTATTTGGCATACAAGAAGGATAGTTCTGAAAGGAAATCAAAAACAATAAAACAAAGTAAAATCAAGAAAATATCAACTAAACTATAGTAATACGCTCAAGTTAATCTAAAAGCTAAATTCCCCGGCAGCGGCGCCAAAATTTGATACACTCAAACTTACTTCTCAAATGAGAAATAAAGCAGCCGCGTCAAGTAAATAACCCAACTAGTGAGGTTGGGATCGTTCCCACGAGGAAAATAGTCTACACTTAACTTTAACTTGTTATTACTATAGTTCGGTTGATGACTTCCTTAGAAAGTAAAAGCATAAAAAGGGGGGTTTGTATTTCCTGAGTAAAAAAAACTAATAAACTTGACAGAGACACTTAATAGTTTAATTTTGGGTTTTAATCAATTAATAAAAGTAATTAGGGTTTACGTGTTCCCCACAGGTTCATAACTTGATAATTCTAACTTTAACAATTCTTTACTAGTATCTTGCATGCAAAGTGATAAGTTATGTATTCTAAATCCTTGGTCCAGCATCTAGAAAATCTCACTCCCCACCTTGGTCCGGCTACGTGTGTTGCTTTCCTAACCCTTATCTTTACCTCATATTAAGCATCGTATTCGATATTTGACTAAGTTATTACCTCGTACCAATCAATACTAGCCTATTAGATAGTATACACTAAATCTATGTTAATAATTCTTTTCCTATTATCTACCTCCTTGGTCCGGAAAGTAGCATTAAGGCGAGTTCTAACGTTGATCATCCGTTAAAAAGACTTCTAAGCGAAAGAATTATTAATACATGCAAGACACTATTCTAGAATTGTTATTTTAGCTAAAGTTTATCTCATTATTTGCCTATGGTTCCCACAACCCTAGTTATGGAGTTTAGTTACTCATAGCCATAAACACAATATTCAAATATATTAAATAAGAATTCATGTACTTACTTCAATGAGAAAGAATAAAGTCTGAAAATTTGCTTGATTAATCACCAAAAATAACTTGTAAGAATCTCCAAAAATCAAACACTAATACACAAAGTCTAATAATATGATGTCTAATCTAGCAGAGTCTAACCTCAAAAATGAGGTTTTTCGAACTATTTATAAAAATAAAAACCTAATTAAACAAGGATTTTAATTACTGGAAATCTGCCAAAACGCGGCTGGGTCGACGGACCTCGCGACGGACCGTCATGGTCGCGACGGACCGTCATGGACTCCGTCGTCCCATACTTGAGAAATTTCTTCTGCTGCTCTCTTATACCCCTCGACGGCAAGTGTGACGGACCGTCATAGGCACGACGGTCCGTCGAGGGTCTTCGTTTCAAAATACATCAACTCTTGGAATCTGGGTACTGGGATCACTTCTCTGATCTTCACGACGAACCTGCAGAACGGACCGTCATGGCCATGACGGACCGTCACAAGCTTCGTAATCCCACACTTGGTCAGACTTCCCCATCTTCCTTCAGCAGCTGCACTACGCTGCCACCTACGGACCGTCACAAGCACGACGGACCGTCATAAGCTCCGTAGGTGGTCTCTTCTGCATTTTTTCGCTCAAAAATCTACGCATTCAGCTCTGGACAGATTTCCTGCAAAACAAAGAGAAACTTATATCAAAATTAGCACAAAAAGGCTTTCGGACACACTAAACTTAAGGAAAAAGTATCAATATACCGTGAAACCACGGTATATCAGTTAGTCGTTGAGTTGCCTGGCCTTGGAGAAAAGAGCTCCAAGTGTCTAAGTCACTGCCTTAACCTTCACGAGGGGTACCACGACTCGTTTCTACTGCACGGGTCGTGAAGGTGGGTGTGTTGTTTCCTAAGTTTGTTTGAGTGGAGGGAAGTTTGGAGGGGCTACTTCACAAGGCACCATGAGCCACTTGATGGGAAGTGGTGCATGATTACGGGAAAGGAGAGATGGTCGTGAACTTAACTTAGAGTCTAGGATTGTGGTTGTTTCAGATACTAACTCATAGTTCACGAGCACTACAATAAGTCGTTGATCTCATCACGGCTCGTGAAGTGGGGCGTGAAAACTTGATAGGTTTCCAATTTTAAAGTCAAGTTGGACTTCTATTTAAAAGTCCAACTAAGTGACGGGAATTTTGGGTATT
This sequence comes from Solanum peruvianum, assembly GCA_027705065.1. NCBI lineage: Eukaryota > Viridiplantae > Streptophyta > Magnoliopsida > Solanales > Solanaceae > Solanum > Solanum peruvianum. Next base: position 16,576 of record JAKWJD010001291.1, on the reverse strand, counting down.
TTAGAGGTTTAATTTATATTGAGTTTAGGTTATGTTACACTCATTCCCTCATAAAAAACAAATCCCAAATCCGAAACAGAATTGCTCTCACCTTGTGTAAAATTCTCTCTCTACCCTGACCTTAAATGAAGGACATTGAAGCTTCAATAAGAAGACATTCTATTCATCAGGGTTCCACAATAATGTATCATGAATTGGGACGAGTATATTGGTGGAGTGGTATGCAGCAGTGCATTACATAATTGTTGTTAAGTGCCAGAGTTGTCAAGAAGTGAAAGTAGAGAGCTAAAAGACTAGTGGTTTAGATTATAATGTACAAAATCCCAAAATAGAAGTTGGAGATGATCAATATGGACTTCATCACACGTTTACCAAGGTGTCCCAGGCCACATGATTCCATTTGGGTCATTGTCGATAGAGTGACCAAATCCTCTCACTTTTTGCTGGTAAACACTACCCATTCAGCAGAAGATTATGTGAGATTATATACTCATGGGGTTTTAAAACTCCATGGTGTACAAATGTCATTTATTCAGATATAGGAGTACCATTTACTGCACAATTTTAAAAATCCTTTCAGAAGGACTTGGGTTCCAAGGTGGACTGAAGTATTGCCTTGTAACCTTAGATAGATTGGGAAGAAGAGTGCACTATTCAGAATTTAGAGGATATGTTCATGGAGTTTGTGATAAATTAAAAGGTAATTAGGACTACCACCTACCTACCGTTGATTTTCCTTACAACAATAGTTACCACTCTAGAATCACAATGGCTCTATAATAAGCTCTTTATGTTAGAAGGTTCAGATCTCCTATAGATGGTTTGAAGTTAGTGAAGCTAGGTTAGTAGGAACAAATTTAGTCCATCAAGCTATGGAGAAGGTGAAACATATTCAAGAGATATTAAAGACAGCATAGTGTCATTAGAAATCCTACAGTGAAGTTAGGAGAAGGGCCTTAGAGTTTGAAGTAGATGATTGGGTATATCTAAAAGTTTCACCCATGAAGGATGTTATGGTGTTTGCTAAAAAGGGAAGATTAGTCCCCCGTATAATATTGGATATAATATGGTGTTATGGTATTTGACAATGTAACTTATGAGTTGGAGCCACCACAAAAGTTAGTAATGATTCATCCAGTATTTCACATCTCCTTGTTGAAGAAGTGCATGGGCGATCTTTCATTGATCATATAAACTTAAAATATTTAGATCAAGGATAGATTATCTTATGAGGATATTCCTGATTACATTCTAGATCGCCAACTTCGTAAGTTAAGGACAAAAGAGGTAGCATCAATCAAAGTCCTTTGGAGGAATGAATTTGTTGAAGAAATTACTTGTGAAGCTTATGAAGATTGATGAAGAGATATCCGAATCTCTTTGAATCAAGAATAAATGTAGACCAAGGTACTATATCTCCTCTTTGTATTCTTTAAATTATGAGTGAGCATGTTGTTTTTTGGCATTTGCTTGTTGGGTGTATAAGCTTGACGTTACCACCCTTAGACAAGTAAGAGTAATCTCATTCAAGAAGGAATATTCCCAAGTGGAAAATTTGTAACATCTCACAATGAGAAATATCTAGGAAGAAATTAAGAACTTGAAATTTTCATTTTGGAAATTAATTAAAAATCTGATTTTTTTTTAAAGTTAGGAGAAAGTGACTTTTTGGTCAACTTCAAGTGGCAAGAACTTCTAGCTCGGGATGATTTAGGAGCAATACTTCTTGATATGGTCAGATAGCTCTTGGAAGGATCTTTCAACACCATTGATTTTGCACGATTTCGAGTTCATATGAGTAATCCCTTTGGAAGTTGGGATGTTTGTTTAAGGAATTGATAAATCTAGATTTTAAAGGGGTAGTTTGGTCTTTTCTTATCCATTGAATCAATTTTTAGTAAATTAATTGGGGTAAAAAAACTGGGTCAGTTCAGTTTACTCTTTTGAAAAATATAATTAAGGCATTTGGAGAAAGAACACAAGAGAAAAGGGAAGAGGAAAAGCAAGAGTTACGAAGAACGATCAAATTTTGTTTTGGATTGCCGAGGAATTTATTCTGCAAGGTATGTGAGTCTTTCATAGTGTCAGGTTCATTCACCCACGTGCAAAACATGTTTAGTTCAGCGTAATTCGTCGTAAATGAGCTTGAAAATTGGTGCTTTTGACAGTATTCTTGAATTTGAATGTCAGTTTTGAAATTGACTGATTTTTGGTGTTTCTAAGATCTTTACGTTATGTTTTAGAGTTGTTTTGAGTTAGTCTAATGAGTACATATGTTTGGTATCACAATCTAAAATGAATTTGACCAATATAGTCAAAGTTTACGGGAATCGGGGCTTGAAAACCAAGAAGAAAATTTTGAGCAGGATCTGGCACGCAAGTCCGCGTCACTGACTTGCTCCCCTAATGAGAAAATACTTGCTGTGTGTCGCGGTTAGGACGCGGACTCCTCTTTCTCAAAATTAAATTTTGCGAGTAATTATTTAAAACATCTCTGTGTCGTGGACTTGTTCCAAGACAATTTTTTGTGACTATTCTCATGTTTAGCTATCTAAAATCATTCCTAAACATCATAATTCATTTCCTATCACAAATGATAATCCTTGAATCCATTATTCAACTCAAGAAGAGTTAAGAGTCAATTCATGTAAATGTAAGGGTCAAATCAAGAGAAGTTTAACCAAGTTTTCGAAGAATTTTATAGATGTTTTAACTTCAACTTAAGTTTTAAAGGTCGAGGTGAGTTAAACAAAGAGTTGAGATATAAATTTAATTTCCTCAAACATATGTGTGGACTATGTATTACCAACGAGATATTAAATATTTTCACATCTAACTACGAAAGGAAACTAAGATTTCCAAAGAGCCTTTGAGCTAGTTTTAAGAAAAGAGTAGATGCTTTCATAATAAAGAAAGAGAGGAACTTTTATTTTTAAGGTAGCCCATAAGAAAGTTTTTTGATCAATAATCTCATATTACAGAAGTAAATATGTTTTAAACATAAGATCTAATATTATATTATTTTGGGAGTAGTATTTAGCATCGATATGGGGGAGACTTCAGAAAACTCACATCCCCAATAAACCATGTAGCCCCATGGGTAGAAAAGGGTCATACTTTTTAGATATTTCCTTTTGTGTTTTTTAGCATAGAATAGTGGATACACTTAGTGGTTCAGACTCTATTCTAATGCCATGGTATAGGACGGCCCTTGTAGCGTGAGGCAAAATGTGTATCATCACTATATCACTTAAGTGGTAGTTTTCTGATAGAGAAACTTCCACATAAGTTATTTGTATTTTAGATACACAGTTTATTTGAATTTATAAATACGCCTAATATTTATATTGCATCATTGCATACATACGGAGTTGACACCATATTTTGAAACAACTTTCTTTATATTGCACTTGTTTTAAACTGCTTTATATTTAAATGAGTCCATACATGTAAAGTTGATTTGAGCCAATTAAGTTATTCAGATTTCCTTTCGAGCCTATGTTGTGTTTTAGAATTCCAAATCGCATACTCATAGATTCATTGTACTGATGCAAGTTGGCCTGCATCGTATTATGATGCATACATAGGTAACTAGGATTGGCATCCAACGCACTAGTAAGCAGTTCAAAGTTAGTTGGTGAGCCTCTTTGATTTTCAGAGGATCAATTTCATTGCTTTCAATATTAGTTCTAGTTCATTAAGATTTTGTAGGAATTTTCCGATTTCCATATCAGTTATTTTAGAGGTTTCGTAGAGAGTTAGATATTAGTTTTTTGGTCTTTTCATTGTCATTATTCCATGTTGAGACTTGAGTTTATCTTAATATCCAGTTAAACATTTTTTTATGATATGAACTTATCTTTGTTGCTTTATGTCTTATGTTGAGTAAGTAAGCTAGGCCAATGATTTGCTTGGGACCAGTAATGTTCTTGAGTGCTGGTCACGTCCAGGGTGTAGGCTCGGGGGTACATTAGACCTAAGGGGGATATGACGAGATGAGAAATCAAGTCAAGTTTTTTTAGAGTAAGATATTAATGAGTTCTATAGAGAATAAGAGATATCCTTTCAGATGTCCTTTAGTAATGGAGTGATGTTAGAAAGACAAGGATAAGTTTTTCCTATGGGAAATAGTTATATGAGAACACTCTGTTGGTTCTGAAGGAGTTGGTTGGTAGGAGTCCAAGGAGTTGTTAGAGTACTAAGCTTTAATATGATGGTAAAGAGTAATAGTTTTGCGATGTGATTTCCTATAAAGTGGTAAAACACAAACTTAAGGATTTGGGTTAACCTTGAGTATAGTAAGAGCAGAACATTAGCCTCAAACCTAGAAAGAGTAACCACGTTTGATACCCAGTCCAACTGTCATTTGAGGACGGATTACCACAAGAGGGAGATAACATAACACCAAAAAAAATTTGAACTAAGACTCAAGTCGTTCTTCGTAGTGAATGAGATTTTACCAAGGAATTAAAATTTCTTATGTTTTAAGTTTACAAGATTGTAGCACCTTGTCATCTTAAAAGAACTAAATCGGAAATAGAAAAAACTGAAAATTTTCAAGTTCAAATTTGAGTTAAGGATTTACATCAAACACCCATAACTCCTATCTCATGATGAGTTAGATCTTCTACCATATGCCATAGGAATGATATTTTAATTATCTTCATAATTCCAATTATTTTTCTCAGATTGGAGTTTGGATGAGGGTGATATATCCATTTTAATTAGGTTGTCTATATAAGGAAAAACAAAATAGGACTTTAGAGGGGCATATTGGTCTTTTTCTTACCAAATCATATTTTATTCATTTTTAGTAATATTTTAGGGGTATAAGATGATTAGGTTCAGTTTTATAGTCATAATATATGCCTAGGATTTAGTTGAGAGTTTAAGAAGAAAAAAGAAGAGAAAAGAGGAGAGGATCAAGAGTTAGTCGAGATTCTTGCGTGTTGTTGCAAATTGTTTCCTGGATTTAATCGCTAACAAGTATGTAAGCTTTCATATTTTGTGGCCCACACGCTAAACATGTTATTTTAAGAATTATTTTCCTTTAAAATGTTGAAGGATTTAATTTCTAGAGAAGTGTTCTTGAAGTTCATTCTAAATCCTGTTTTGTTGGGGTTTTGATAATTTCTTCTGATAAAAGTAATTTTTATTTACTGTTTTTAGTGGATTAATGTGTACCTAGGTTGGATAATTGAATCTAAAGAAATATTGAGAAAATAAATCGATTAACAGCGATTAAGGATCAGAAAACGAGAGGCACAATTCGTCGAACATTGTATGGGGAAAGGCTAACGCGGCATGCCCCAAATATGCCAAAGGGATGAGGCGACGCCACTGCAATGCACTCATATGAAGCCTCTGTTGTTATGGGCTGGATCCCCGCGTCTAGAACACGCTAGGGTCGCCTACCCCAACTCTTTTTGTCGGTTATCTTGTTTGAGCTCATTTAATGTGTACCTTAACTCCCTTTGATTCTAATCACTCTAATCTACTTGCACACACCTAGAAATAATTTATCACATGATCATAACCCTTAATTCAAAATTTAAAATCAATGTAAAGTTAAGAGTTCTTCTAATCATTTTCAAAAATACTCATTGAGTCCGTTTGAAGAGTCTTCTACAATTTCTAACAATTTGTTTCAGGTCTCGAGAAACTGAGTATGAAAGTGAGGAAAATGTATCCATCATTCCACTTTATTACAAAGATATGTTTCATATCATGAACCATAAATCTTTAATTCATAATTTACATTCAAGAGATTTTAGAGTAGAGTTCAAGGAAGCCTTTGGGTTCAATTGCTAATCCTTTGAGATCTATCACCGCTTTGAGTTAATTTTTGTGTAAGTAAGTAAGAGACTAAGAAGATTTGAACAATATTGAAATTAGTAGTATCATTGAACCCTATAAGACGAACGGTCTTGAGATGAAAAGTATCTTTGAGTTCTTGAGTTTAGTATTTCGTGCTGATAATTCCACATGAACCCACAGAGTTGAGCAATATTGAAATCAATAGTATCATTGAGGTTCTTGATTTCTAAGTATTGAGTACTATCTACGGTTATTCCAAACCTTGAATTGAATCAATCACGTTCAAAAATTAGGCATGAACAATATTTTAAGAAGTCTTTTACAAATGTTTTTACTTTTTTTTAAGAATTATTCTTTGAAGTTGACTAAAGAGTAAGAGTAATGTAAATTTTCCTTAAAATTATATTTGGGAACTTAGTATTCCCCATATTAAGTTTTTTCAAATTTATGATGAGAGGAAACTGAGAAATCCAAAAGAGTTTTTGAGCAAGAAAGAGAACATCAACTTGCATGAGAGTTTTTAAGGTATGTTTTGAGTAATTATCTCAAACCAAAGAAAGAGTTTTGTATATAGAAACACATGAGCTAAGTATATTTTAGGAGTATTATTTGGCACAGATATGGGGATGCGAGTTCATATTAACTCAAGTCACCATAAACCATATGGCAATAATGTGTATAAGAGGGTCATACTTTTTAGATGATTCCTTAGTGCTTTTAAGCTTAGACCAGTGGATCCATTTAGTAATATGTTTCTATACCCCTGCCAAGGTATATGACGTTCCTTGGAAAAGTGAGGTAAAATAATATCATAACTTAGGCTCATAGTGGTGGTTGTAGGTTGGAGGTTCTCCCACAGAAATTATAGTACTTTAATATATAAGTAAATTTAATTTGTTAATGTATTTTATTTAACGAAATTAGTTGATTTTACTATTTTATCAAGATTTCTACATATTGAATCTTTTACTACTGCATTATCCTTAAGTATTTTGTACGTCTGACTCGAGTAACTTTGAGTAGCATTGAGTATCCATGAGTATTCCTTGAGATAGGTAAGTTTGAAAAGAGGTAAGTATATTTCCTTTTCATTAAAGATCAAGATTACATTTATGTTTTTGAATTCTCTTGACATGCTCATACATTCCACGTACTTAGACATTTGTCCTGCATCTTTTCATGATGGGACACAGGAATTCAGGATCATCAACAGGGGTATCTTTAATACATCTAAGAGTTTTAGACAACTATGGTGGACTCCTTGATTTCAGATGATTTCATTTATCTTTAAGTTATATCATGTTTTAGGATGTCATGAGTCTTGTTACGACTTCCACCATTACAAGTTAGAGGTTTCATAGATATGCATTAAAGTTAAGAAGTTTTTATCATTTATTTTATTAAATTTTCTAAAGACTTAAGTCACCTATTTTCTTATTATGTTATATATTTTTTTATTTAGAGTTAAATCTTTAAGTTAAAGCTTTGTATTTGAGTTATTATTTTTATTTATTTTATTAATATTTAACATGCTTAGTTAGTTTTCAACTTGTAGTAAGCCAGGATAAGAATTCGCTTGAGGACCTACAATGGTTCTTGACTGTCAGCCACATTCAGGGTGTAAACTCGAATGTTCTTATGTGTTTTTGTGCTTATTAGTGTAAATGATATATATATATATATATATATATATATATATATATATATATATATATATATATATATATATATGATAATCTTACATGTTGATGACGCTATGTGATGTTGCTTTCACTTAAGAACATGTGTTTGGTCTCTATAGCTAAAGTATGATAATGTTACTATTAATGATATAGTATGTGAAGTTTGCCATTGCTTATGGTTCTTGTTGGGTTTTCTTGGTTGAGAGAGGTTATGGGGCGTTACTTAGGCATTGCACTAGTGGACTTAATGAGGGTTCATGAGTAATGGTCTTGCTTTTGTTATAATGTTATGAACTCTTATACATGCTTATTGATATAGTAACTTAATGATAGAGTTGTCTCAATTATGTGCTCATTTATGTTGATATGCATGTTTTACTTGACTAGACGTGGAATTCTTTGTCTTAAGATGTACATGGTCTTGACTTAAAGAATATGTACTATTGACTTGTATTGGTTCTTCAATGTGCATAAGGATTTTTAAAACTAAATTAGCATGCCTTAATGAAATATCCCTTTTTAGCATGATTTCTATGTTGTATGTGAAGATGGTCCTATATTTAGTACAAATGATGTGCTAACCCCTTTTAAATTTTTTTCACCAACATTTTACTTTCGGTTGTTGAAGGGTTCGTGATGACTTTTGAAGGAAGGCTGGGAATCATTCTCCAAGTGGGTATGTCCTCACGTCCGAGGATGATGCCTAGTTATTAGTCTAGTTATTGTTCTTTATTATAGTGTAAGTACAATCATGTCATTCATGTTGTTTTGAGATATTTTTGTATGCCCTAAGTGGTATTTCTACATTTGTGTTAGATCTTGTGCCCATATGTTTGACTCCGTATAGATGGTTTAATATGAGACATCCCTTTTAAGATTATGTTGTGTATCTTATATATATATTCCATAAAAGTATCAGACTATGTAATCTTCTTATACAAAGGGTCTATATATATTCGATATGCATATATAATGTGTAACAAAGAGGTACAAGTAAACCACATAAAGTATTGTAGATAAAAACTTTTAAATTTCCCACATTTTTAAACTATGAATTTAGTGATGAATGCTAACATTCTAAACCTAGTCCTCTCCAAGGACGACAACGTTGGTTATGTCTAGAGGGGTACTTCCCGAATGTGATTAACTTGGTAACAAAGTATGATGTTGAATATCCCTATGAATGATCTCTCGTTAAACCATGTCTATGTAGACTGTTATTCATAAATGTGAAGCGCGCCACACTTATGAAGGAGAGAGTATATGAAGATTATAAACTCTCATCTTTTCGTAATCCCATATCGTGCCTCTGGTGTCTTGTATGTGCTTTCACTTAAACCTTGTATGGTATTTGTAGGTATGAATACTCAAAGAGCAGAAGCAACAAGGAGAGAAGAAGGCATTGCTAATGTTGGAGCTAATGACAACTAAGATCCTCCACAAGACAACTATGTCCCTCCACTTGAAGGAGTTGTTATGGGTGAACAAGTTGCGGTTGTTCCTCCACCGATGACCGATGGTGAGATAAGGGCGTATTTTTTCAATTTGGCCCAAGTCAAGAACTCTCAAGACAATTCCATCACTTCTAATGTTTAAGTTAAGACGGCCAACTGAATATAGAGGTTGGACCTCGAGTACCTCAACATGCTAACACTATGGCCTCTCGTTTGAGAGACTATACTAGAATTAGTCCAGCTATGTTCTTTGGGTTGAGGTCGGATGAGGACCCTCAAAATATCCTTGATGATGTCTATAAGATTATCTAAACTATGGGAGTGACTTCAACTACGAAGACCGAGTTGGCAGCCTATCAACTCAAAGAATTGGCCGAAACTTGGTTTGTGCAATTGAGGGATAATAGGGCACCAAGAGGTGGTCCGGTGACTTGGGAGATCTTCAAAAGGGAATTCCTTGATAATTTCGTTCCTAGAGAGTTGAGGGAATCTAACCTTGAAGAATTTATCAACCTTCATAAAGTAGGTATGAGTATACTTGACTATTCCTTGAAATTCACTTGTCCAAGTATGCACCATCCTTGGTGTCTAACGCAAGGGATGAGATAAGTTGTTTTATTATGCGGGTGTCTGAAAACTTTGTTGAGTAATGTTGTTTGTCTATGCTTCTTGATAATATAAATATCTCCCGTCTCATGGTTCATGCTCACGAAGTTGAATAAACTAGGTTAAGGAGGAAGAATAGGGAGGCCAAGAAGGCATGGTCTTATGAAGGTGTTTCTTGTAAGGGTAGGATTGATATTCAAAACAAGCCTAGGTTCCAGAAGATGTTTTCTAATCAAGTTTCTACAAAATATTGAAGGCTCTTGATGATAGGGTATCTAATCCTAAGTCTCAAAAGGGAAGAGGTACTAGCTCACCAAGCAAGAAGCCAACATGTGAAAAGTGTGGCGAGAAGCATTATAGTGAGTGTCTTGCTGGGATGGATAATTTCTTTGGTTGTGGAAAGAGTGGCCACAATGTTAGGGATTGTCCTAAATTGAAGGGGAAAGATAAAGGTATCTGGCAATCTCAAGCTAGTGGTTCTAATGTGGATCCTCCAAAGGAGAATCGCTTTTATGAACTTCGCTCTAGGGTGAACAAGAGAGTTTCCTGATGTGGTCACTGATATGTTATTAGTTTTTTCTATTGATATATATGCTTTACTTATTCGCGTGATACAATATATTTTGTTACTCCCTTAATATCTAGGAAGTTTAATATTTTGCCCGATATCCTAAATAAACTTTCAAGGTAACTACCCTGGTATGTGAGTTGCAAAGAGGGAATATAAAAAATCTCCTATAATGTTGCCCAATAGAGTTGCTCATGTGGAATTAGTAGAACTTAATATGGTTGATTCTGATGTCATCTTGATTATGAATTGGTTTCATGATTGTTTTTCTTCCACTAATTGTAAAACAAGAATTGTGAAGTTCAATTTTCCAAATGAACTCTTCTTTATGTGGAAAGATGGAAATTCTATTCTTAGAGGTCGTATTATCTCTTCTCTTAAGGCTTGTAAAGTGTTCTCAAACGGGTGTTTATACCATATCATAAGAGTCAAAGACTTAGACTCCACAAAATCCTTCTATTGAGTTAGTCCACGTCAGTGAGGGAATTTTGGGAGGTCTTTCCTAATGATCTTCCCTTAATCCCTCCCGAACGGCAAAAGGATTTTGGTATTGACTTGCTACCGTATACCAATCCCATTTTTATTCCTCTTTATCGGATGGCTCCGGCCAAATTGAAGCAGTTGAAGGCTCAACTCAAGGACTTACTAGAAAAAGTCTTCATTAGATCTTGTATTTCTCTATAGGGTGCTCTGGTCTTGTTTGTGAAGAAGAAGTATGGGTCACTTAGAATGTGCATCGATTATCACCAACTCAATAATGTCACTATTAAAGAACAAGTATCCTCTACCTTTGATTGACGACTTGTTTGATCAACTCCAAGGGCCAACCTACTTTTATTAGAATGAGATCAGGATATCACCATTTTAAGGGGAGAGGTTAGGATAAACAAAAAACGGCATTTCAAACAAGATATGGTCACTGTGAGTTTTAAGTAATGTCCTTTCGCCTCACTAATGCCTCGTGGACATTTATGGACCTCATGAATAGGGTGTTTCAAAGCTACCTAGATTAATTTGTCATTGTCATCATTGACTACATCTTTTTATATTTGAAAAATAAGGGTGAACACATGGAGCACTTGAGGGTGTTGTTGAAAGTGCTTAAGGAAACCAAACTATTTGCCAAGTATATCAAATGTGAGTTTTATTTGAGGTTGGTGGCATTTCTCTGTCATATCATCTTTAGTTAGGGAGTTGAGGTTGATCCAAGGAAAACTGAAGCGGTCAAGAATTGACCTAGACCATTGACTCCAACAAACATTAGGAGTTTCAGGGTTCTAGCAAGTTATTATAGAAGTTATGTGGATGGTTTTGCGTTCGTTGCTTCTCCCTTGACTACGTTGACCTAAAACAGTATGAATTTGAGTGGTCTATGGCATATGAAAGAAGCTTCCAAATCTTGAAAGTGAGGCTTACCTTTGCTCCGTTATTGACTTTACCAGAGGGTACAAAAGGTTTCGTTGCATATTGTGATACATCCCCAGTGGGCTTAGGGTAAGTTCTTATGCAACATGGGAAAGTAGTAGCTTATGCTTCTAGACAACTTAAAGTGCATGAGAAGAATTACCCAACTCATGATGTTGAGTTAGCAGCTTTGGTTTTTGCCTTGAAAATATGGATACATTACATATATGGTGATCATGTTAATATGTATACAAACCATAAGAGTCTTCAATATGTGTTTACTTAAAAGGAGTGAAATCTCAAGGCCAATGTAATTGTTGATGCTCAAAGTCGTAAGACCATGTTAAATGTGTGTCATATAGAGTAATCCAACAAAGACCTGGTGAAAGATGTTTATAAGTTGGAAGATACTCTAAATGGTGTTTTAATGGTCCATCATAACACAAAATCGTCTTTGGTTGTTGAGGTGAAGTCTTAGAAACACCTTGATCAACCATTGATGAGTTGAAGGAGTCGATTCTTGGTAAGCCCTGCGAGACATTCTCCATAGGGGGATGGTGTCTATAGGTATCAACGAAAGTTGTGTGTTCCCAATGTTGATGTTTTGAGAAACCGGATTCTTGAAAAATCTCATGGTTCTCGTTATTCAATTAATCCATGTCCTACAAAGATGTACATGACGTTAGAAAAGTGTTTTGGTGGGAGGTCTTAAAATGGGACATATCAAAATTTGTTGCAAAAATTTTCAAATTACCAACAAGTGAAAGCTGAGCACCAAAAGCCAGGTGGTTTACTTGTAGAAATAAAAGTTTCCACTTGGAAGTGGGGACACATTAACATGGATTTCTTGGTAGGTTTGCCTCGGACTCAAAAGAAACATGACTCCATATGGGTTATTATGGATAGATTGACCAAATATGCTCATTTTATTCTCGTCAAGTCCACATACCGGCGGAGGATTATGCAAGGATATTCATACATGATATTGTTTGTTGCAATGGTATTCCGTTATCCATCATATTGGTTAGAGGTGCACAATTCACATCTAGGTTTTGAAGGTCATTCCAAAAATCATAGGGTACCAAGGTGAAGATAAGAACCGCTTTTCATCCCCAAACTGATGGTCAAGCGGAGCATACTATACAAATCCTTGAGGATATGCTTAGAGCTATTATAATTGACTTCAACGGTAGTTGGTATAAACATTTGCCTTTGGTTGAATTTTTCCTACAACAATAGTTATCATTAATCTATATCTATGGCTCCTTATGAAGCCTTGTATGGTAGGAGATGTAAGTCTCCATTTAGATGGTCTGAAGTGGGTTAATCTTCACTTTAGGATCCTGAATTGATTTATAAGACTTTGTAGAAAGTTTATATTATAGGGAATCTCTTGAAAATATCCTATAGCAGGCAAAAGTCTTATGCCGACTATAGGAGAAGAGACTCAGAGTTTGAAGAAGGAGATAAGGTGTATCCAAAAATTTCACCTATGAAAGGGGTGGTGACATTTGCCAAGAAAGGGAAGTTGAGTCCTCGTTATGAAATTTTTCCAAGAATTGGTAAGGTTGCATATTATATGAGGTTACCTAGTGAATTGGCTTTGGTTCATCAAGTGTTCCATGTCTCCATGCTTAAGAAGTGTATCGGTGATGCAGAGTCTACTCTTCCTATTGAGGTTCTAGGTTTTCAAGAGAATCTCTCTTATGATGAGGTTCCGATTGAAAAACTTGATAGACAAGTAAAGTGGTTAACGAAAAAGGAGGTGGCTTCCGTAAAGGTGTTATGGAAGAACCACCTAGTTGAGGGTGCAATATGGGAGGTCGAGGCCAACATGAAGTTTCGTTTCCCTTATCTATTTGATAAATAAGGTTAGTTGTTCCTATTTATAGTATAAATAATGATTTTATTTGAATTTGCCTTGATTTTTTGTAAATGGTGTTTTTTATGGTTTGTCACAGTGAATTACAGTGATTTATGCCTATTGAATTGAAAGTCTTCAAGAAAATGCTCTTTTACTTTTTTTGAAATTATATGGTGTACTTTGGTATGTTGTGCCTTCATAAGTTGTATACCATATGTATATAAGTGTTGAAGAAAGCATTGGAATAAGTGAATAAGCATGTAATGAATGTTGAAATCTTATGAGTTAAAAGTGACGTATGAGTTGCATTATGTAAAAGGTCATGAGGTTATGTTGATTTGAATTGTATCTCATGTTTTGATATGTTCTTGATTGGTCTTCTAGTCTTGATGCTATTCCTTCCTTTCAAAGAATTGTAGTGTCATTTGGGGACGAATGAACCTACAGGGACAATAATGTAATACTCCAAAAGTTTAAATTCTAAGCTAGATCCTAACAATAGATTCTAAGCGGTGTAGCACTTTTTAAGGTCAAATATAATGTATTTAAGTCATTTAGAAAATCATAGAATCTAAACGTCAAGGAATGCCCATGATGTACATAAACTAGTTCGAGAGGTGCTAGCGTGCCTTATTATATTTGACAAGGTTTTAAGAGTCAGAAAATGATGAAATTAGGTGAAAAGGCGTCTAAAACACATTAAAGATGGTTTATTGTTGAACGTCTCGGTGCAACTCCCCTAGGATCAACTAAAGGGTGTTTGAGGAGGATCATTCCTGTTTGGCTAAAAGATGTCAAAAGACAGAGCCATCAATAGTAGCCAACCAATGAGGCGTACGCCAGTCGATGGTGCATCGATGGTCCCTTATTCAATTTTGTGAGGGTTCATTTTGTTATGTCTTTGACGAAAATGATAGATATGCAGCATGGAAGGGACACTAGTCGTTGATTGACCTACAACCCGTAGGTCAGGTCACAATTTTGGCTTCCACATTTTAATTAATCCAATTAATTTATAAGGTCGTTATTAAATTAGTTTGGGGTTAAGAGAGGTCTAATTAAGTTTGTTAATTACCAATATAAAGACCTTAATGTAAATAAGCTAAACCCAACTCAAATAATTCTTAAAACCTAATTGTGCTTTTTTCTGTCTTCTTTCTCACTTCCAAATAGAAAAAATCTATTGAAGGCTAGGTCAAGGTCTAATGGCAGCAATAAGGGATATTTTCTTCATCATTCTCCATCAATTAACAAGGTATGGGATTCCTTTCACCTTTGGGAGTCCTTTCCCTAAAGGGTTCCTTCCAATTGATTTCAAAAAGATGAGTTTCAAGTGGGTTTTCATTATTACAAATTTGATATTCTAAATTGATTTTTTATGGTTTATTTTGACTATTTACTTAGATTATGATGTATTATTATTCAATCATGCTATTTTTTGGTGAATTACACTAGGTTGTGAAGTAAATCATGAATTGGACCCAAATCCCTAATCGTAGGCTATGAACTAGTGATGAATTGTTGTGTAATGATTCAACTGACTTCATTATTTTATTGAATATTATTGAATAATGATATTACACCTATTTTTTGGTTGAATTATATGGTTTATGGCAAAACCTTGGATGATGGCTTCTGAAAGGGGATTGGGGTAAGTCTTGTGATCACAATCCTTTTACTTCAACTATTATAAATTGAGTTTAGTTATGAAGTTATATTGAATTATTCCTTATGATAACATTGATTAGGATTGGTATGATATTGAATTGGAATGTGTATGACATGTGAGTTGTTGGCTAAGACGTAATGACATGAGGGTGGTGATGAATTTTCCTATGTGCCTTGTCATAATGTTATTATGTAAATATGCAAACCTCACTGTGTAAATTGTAATGAAAGGATAATACTCATGCAATTCCTATTGAAATATTATGATGAAAATAGAATGGGTAGACCCTATGACCTAAACTAAGCTATGATTATTAATGAAAGACATTTAAAAGGGGCTCTAGCTTAACACCGAGTGAACTAAAAGTGAGGAGTGTCCCTTCCCACATAGGGAAGGTAGGATAACTAATGTACTCATAAGATTGGAGACATTAATTCATGTAGCATACAGAGGGTTCCAACTAAATCTCTTAGTTCTTGAACTATGTTTCCTCATAGAAATACTCGCTAGTGGATCCACATAGATGTTACGTTCATGTTTTGGTACTACCTTGGCAAATAGTCTGCCTTCTTATGTGATAGGGTTCTATGACACCGGATTCCACACTAACTCATGTGGTCTATGTCTATTTAGGAAAGATTTTCCCAAAAGGTAAAATGAAGCAATAAAGTGAACACTGACTAGGATGAGTTAAGGGGTTTAGGTTAGTCTAGGTAGGGGAATAGAACTCTACCCATACATTGCACTAGTTAGCCTTGAAGGAACTCTTAGAAGCATGTTCTTATGTGTTTTTGTGCTTATAAATGTAATTGATATATATATGATGATCAACATGTTAATGACGCTATGTGATGTTGGTTTCACCTATAAACATGTGTTTTGTCTCTATTTCTAAAGTATGATTATTTTTACTCTTAATGATATAGTATGTGAAGTTGGGCATTGCTTATGGTTCTGTTGGGTTTTCTTGGTTGAGTGATGTAATGGGGCCTTAATTAGTCATTGCACCAGTGGACTTAATGAGGGTTCATGATTAATGGTCTTTTTTTTTATGATATTATGTACTCTTATACATGCTTGTCGACATTATAACTACATGATAGAGTTGTCTCGATTATATACTCCATTATGTTAATATGCATGTTGACTTAACTGGACTTGGTATTATCATGGTCTTGACTTAATGAATATGTTGTATTAGTTCTTGAATGTCCATAAGCCTTTTCAAAGTAATTAGTTTGCCTTAACCAAATTCCTTTTTTAGCATGATTTCTATGTTGTATGTGCATATGGTGCTACACTTAGTACAACTGATGTACTAACCCAATTTCTCCCTTTTCCCCCAACATTTTAGGTTCCGATAGTTAAAGGGTTTGTGACAACTTTTGAAGAAATGCTTCGAATCATTCTCCAAGTGGGTATGTCCTCAAATCCGCTGATGATGCCTTGTTATTACTCGAGCTATGGTTCATAATAATAGTCTAAAGATGATCATGTCATTCATATTTTTTC